>JAXIVJ010004925.1:5000-62500 GCA_036785665.1 Chirona hameri
TAAAGATTCCCATTTGGACTCGAAGGAACTCTATTGGCTTAACCCGCGCGGCGCTGGGGGGTAAATTTTACCCCCCCTCCCGGATTTTCTCCATAACTTGAAAACTATCACAGATATCAAAATGAAATTTTCGGTACCTTATGGTGCATCAATTTTACATCTGGTGTTACAATTTTATTGAAATTCGTGGAAATTTTGAGGAGATAATGACGTTTTAGTGACGTCATGTCATGTCATTTTTGGTGAAAAAACGTGAAATGTTTGAAAAATCGTAGAAAATAGCGTGTTAATGCAAATCGCAAATAAAAGGCGTCAAAAGAAAGGAAATAACATTGTCTTTAACATGGCTATCTCAGATGTTCAAAATTTTGGGTTTTTGATCTCCCAAAATTCACAAACTTATTTTTGGGGAAGAATTTCCACAAAAGTTTTTTGTTTGAAGATTTGCAAAAAAAACGGAATATATATTAGAGAGCCGAGTATGAACGATGCTCAAACCAAATTTCAAAGCAATATTTTTATTTTTGACTGACTTATGGCTCTCCAAGAATAAGCAGCTCATGACGTCATTTTTTTAATTGCGTTTTTTGGCTTTACTGACCAGATACAGACAAATAAATGTCACCACTGTATTTTGAAGACAAAACTAGTCTAGAAACATGCAATGTTTATTTAGATTAATCAATTTCAAATTTTGACCTTATTGTGACCTGACCTTGACCTAAGGGCGATTATATGGTGTCAGGCTGTGAAAATGGCTGCTTCTATCGAATTATACGTGTAAAATAACCCATACAACATGTGTCGCATGGCTTTCGTAGACCTGCGACCTTCTGTGACCTGACCTTGACCTTGACCTTTGCTTAAAATTTCACTTTTACTTATGCGGGAGATGCATTATACATTTGGGAGCACTTTGAGAGATAATAGTTGCAATACAAGGCTTTGAATGGAAAGTATAGCCCAAAAACCCAAATACTTACATTTTGACACTTGACCTGACCGTGACCTTACATGTGACCTTATGTTAATAATTTCGGGCATGCGTTAGATTTTTCTCACTGAGAGCTTTCGATCGCCGCCTTGCGCGTCTCGCTGCGGTTATTGGTTCGGAAGATACGAGGGGGGGGGGGTAAAATTTACCCCCCAGCGCCGCACGTTCGGATGGAGACCCCAGCGCCGCGCGGGTTAATTGTCGACTTTTAAATCTCTCAATCTCGGCCTCGATTTGCAATTTATTTTTAAGATGGACCACTGATGGTTGACTCCCTTTCATTCTAGCTTCATGTATTGCGAGCTTAGCTAATGCTATTATGAGTGTTTGTAATGGCGTCGAGCCAGCTGAGGAAAAAAACATTATTTTACATTGAGAGGGACGTAATATTGTTGAACATTTTCTCCAAATGTTGTTCGTAAAAAGTTATTGGTTTATTTGTTGCACAAAGTCTTGGACTTTCGGGCAACTCCAATACAAGTGCACTAAAGTTTATAATTATAAGTTGGAAAAATAACACTTATCATTCTCTAATATACCTATCTTATTCAGAAGAAAAAAACGTGTGTTGAAATAATACGGCTTACTCTTTTGAAATTAAAGAATCTCAGACGAGCTGACGTTGTAGCATTAAGTACTTATAGCGTGGGGGAATGAAAGGGGGTCATGGGAGGATAGTTAGAGTGGGAGGGTAAGATAGAGTACAGGGAAACTGCTCCAGGTTCCGCTCCACTCTTGCGTGTGGAGGGAGAGGTACGTTGAAGAGTGGGATAGCAGTGGGGGATACATTGTGGGGTTATGGTAATGGAGAAAAAGGTAGAAGGAGCGGTATAAGAAGAGAGAGGGATAAAGAAGGGTAGGGAGAGGAAGAAAAACATCCTCTCCAACAGCCTCTTCACGGGCTGTGATGGGGGTAGTCCCTCTCGTAGTCGTTCCTTCGTCAGCTCCATGGACGACCTGGAGTGAGACCTGACGGCTCGTAGGTCCAGGCCCACCAGAAGTGATGAGATATGGACGACCTGGAGTGAGACCTGACGGCTCGTAGGTCCAGGTCCACTGGACGGCCTGGAGTGAGACCTGACGGCTCGTAGGTCCAGGTCCACTGTACGGCCTGGAGTGAGACCTGACGGCTCGTAGGTCCAGGTCCACTGGACGGCCTGGAGTGAGACCTGACGGCTCGTAGGTCCAGGTCCACTGGACGGCCTGGAGTGAGACCTGACGGCTCGTAGGTCCAGGTCCACTGGACGGCCTGGAGTGATACCTGACGGCTCGTAGGTCCAGGTCCACTGGACGGCCTGGAGTGAGACCTGACGGCTCGTAGGTCCAGGTCCACTGGACGGCCTGGAGTGAGACCTGACGGCTCGTAGGTCCAGGTCCACCAGTAGTGATCACAGATGTAGAGACAGATGTAGAGATGTAGGCATAGCTGACGTACATAGCGTAACAAGATCCCCTTCCGCGTACAAAACATCTGATGGTGGCAGATACTTTACATTTTGAGAGGCTGATTAATCTGGTTCATCATATAGGCTGGTTAAACCACATGCCACTTCATTGCTCGAGGATGGGAGGCAGGGTCTCGGCCATGAGGGTGAGGACGATAAAACGGGGAGGTGTGTAGGATTAGCGCCGGGTGTGACGCTCTGGTGACCATTGCCAATCTTCGTGATTCAGATCTTTCTTTAAATCTTAAGTCGGTTCGTAAGTTAGGTCATCCGTCCAGTTATCCCTCCCTATTTAACACCTGCTTAACTCCCAAAACCTAATCGACCACTTGTCGTATGCCAGCGTTGCTAAGTTTTGCTTTCCTTCGAGTGATGATCCATACGGCTGTCCAAACAGAGTTCGGACCACCCCTACTGGGCCTTAACCTAAGATTGATACGTCGTCATCCTCACTGCCACTTTCTCAGCTACAGACATTCCGCTTTCATTCGTCCTATAATGATTTGTTTGTCCCAAAAAATTCCCTCCCAGTAGTGCCGGATGCCAGCTGGATGAGTGACTCCCAGGTAGGATACATGTCCTCGTCAATAAATTATATTAGCACTCCGCTGAACGACAGCATTGCTGCGTGGGCCGCCAAGAATATATGTCTTTAACGCAATCCGTTCGGTCATTATTTTAAAGGGAGCTAGCTATAGGACTTATGTGTAACACCGACAACGCTTTACTGCCCGTCTTACCCTCTCTGCCCGGGAGAGGCCCCTATAACTAATGTCCGGGCCCTATCGGGGCTCCGACGGAACGGTGTCTTCTGTCCGGGCCCTCCAACATGGGCTCCGCCGGACCTGTGACCTCTATCCGGGCCCACAAACCTGGGGCTCCGCCGGACCAAACTTTCTGAAGTTAACACTCGCCGGCACCGATGGCTGGCCACGCGGATGTCCTTGCCTATATATCGACCGCGGGCGCCCGGGGATCTCTATATGAGATATCCCCGTCTAACCGAGAGTGACTTCTGAGACACGTCTGGCCTCCTCCTCCCTCTCATCCCTTCCTCCCTCGCCCTCCTTTTTCTGCGCCAACCTAGCATCCTCTGGGCATTTGGCACCCGCAGTCTTGGACTTAGCTACTTGCAGCCTCCCTATCCATCAATCGGTCTAGGCATAATTTTCCAAGAGCTTCATGTTTCATGTCATGAGAGAGAATTACATGTTTCGCCGTGCTGATTGATCTTCGACATAGGAGCCGTACTACAAGTCGGCATACCTCTTCTAAAAGCTCCGGGACTCATAGCGTTGTCACTGTGTCTCGCACGATTGGCCTAGATGGCTAATTGGTTGTATTCACTCGTGACCATTGACACTATATATCCAAGTTATACACTCACAACCACCTGGATAACTTTTTCTGAAAGGGTTTCACTTAAAGAACTGTAACGTGAATTGGGGACTGCTTTGAGATTGTACACGTCTGGCCTCCTTCTCAGGGAAGGCCTCTGCATTTGGAAAGTTCTCGGATGTAATGAGAACCTTAAAAGAATCATACGGCTTCTCATCGGAGTCCATTAATATGTTCTTTGAAACCCATTAGGCCCAACCCATAGGCCAAACAATTGACTCCATGGATCTAGACGGAGACCTGTTTACTCAATGTTGCTGCCTACTCAGAGTCTCAGGGAAGGCCTCTGCATTTGGAAAGTTCTCGGATGTAATGAGAACCTTAAAATAATCATACGACTTCTCATCGGAGTCCATTTAGGACCCACGCTGTCGCGCGCCATGACAGTTCGCCCGCAGCACTGGCTGACGGAAGTGTGGCGCTTGCATAGTTGCATTTTTACAAGTATTGTCCATAGTTGTACTTAACCATTGTGTTCAAAGTTATTGTGTGCAACAGGAAAATGTTTTAAATTGTGCTGAGTGGCTTTTACAAGTGTTGGAACACCAGAAACATCAATAATATACGGACTGGTTCTCAGCCACCGACGAGGAAATTCAACTTGGAGGTATTTTGGAAACAGTGACTCTATTCCAGAAGATGAAGTTGTCAAATCACTTATTTGTTGGTTTTATTTAGCTGTTGCTGTTCTGATTGAGTGACAGAGTGATTTATTTTACAATCATAAGATGACGATCAAACAGCCGGTGGTGGTCATGAGATGGGTGCATATGGAAGCGTTCAAAGTTGTAGCATTCAATGCTTGTACCATCCAAAACAGCACCATCTAACGCTTGCGACATCCAAATTTCGCCCGGGTAGGGGACATCGTCATCATCCAGGCTAGCAGCAGCCAAAATCGTGGTATCCAGCCAAATCAAAAGTAGTGGCAGCCAAGCTTGCGCCCTCCAAAAATAGAACACCGAGGACATCTACCTTCCGGGAACTATTGGTTCAAATATCGCCCGGTAGATGTCTCACCATAGCCGGTGGTGCAACGAAACGATAGTTGAGTGACGTCACTCGGACACAGTGGAGTGGTGTACAGTGGAACCCGGCAGTGTCAGTGCCGTCGCCGCCGCACGCGGGCTCTCAGCCGCCTGCCCGGCTGCGCCGGGCTGTGCGCGCTGGTGGTGGTAGCCTTGTCTGCTGCCGGGAGAAATGTTCGCTACTGCTGGGCCATGGGCACCGTAGGAACCCGTTTATTTCCTTTGTGTTTTAGCTGGGATATGCATTGATCTGGGTATGATTATTGTATTGTTTCCCTTATTGATGAATATTTTTTTTTTGCAATCGGAATGGGCCTATCTTGGTGCAAATTTTACAAATTTTCCAAGAAAATTTCCTTCGAAACCATCAATTAAATGCAAATGTAATACAAACCTTGCATAAGCTTTCCCACCTCGTCCTACTAGATTATCGACCAGTCTGTGTACAAATATATTGCGCCTTGCAGTAGAGAATCTAGGGAGCTCACTCCAGCATTACGCTGGAGGGTCCTATCCAATACCAGCCTCTGATTGGTTGTGACGTCAACGGTACATGACTTGTGCTAGCCGGTATGGTCAGCGTGGCAAATCCCATTAGGATCTCCCCTTTAACTGGAAAACTAAAGAGGCCAGAGAGACGCAGAAAACAGCTTTCAAAAGTTCTCTACAAGGCTATCCGAAGTTAATCGAGTATGATTTGGCTCAGGTCAACATTGAGGTCACCAGAGGTCATCGAAGGTCACACTTTCTAAGTGAAGGATTTTGCTCTAGAAACCCCAAAATATCTCGGGAACTATGAGAGCTAGTAACAAACAAAAAACACTCGAACGCTCATGAAAATTTAAATCGCCATAGTTTACTCAAATTTAAGCTCAGGTCAATAGTTTTGGTCCGAGAGGTCACCAAAGGTCACGATGACATTTTCCTCAAAAAGTTTGCATCAATAACTTTGTATTGGTTAGACATATCACAGTAATTTTAACACAATCGTGTTTGTCTGATTTAGGCGCCTCGAAAGAACATATTAATGGTGACCTGGTTATGCCAACTTCCAAATTTGACCTCAGGTCAAGGTCATTTGGTGACCCAGGTAAGTCATGTTGCATATATGGCGACGCAAATCGATGATACAAACACAGTGGTGTCATTTGCACATCTCTATCTTTATTTGATCACGAGTTATTGGCAAAAAGGTGCTGGTGACGTAACATGACCTCAACCGACCTTGCAGAGGTCGCTGAGCAACAATTGCATCTGGTTCATCAATAATTACCTAAAGTAACATGATTCTGAAATAATTGGGCTGATCCAATGCATATTATCTGAAAAGGAAGCATTTGTATATGTTCCCAAATTGACTTATGATGGGAAGGTCACGAAATTGACCTGACCTTAGGTCACCGATACAAACAAAATCCAAGATAAACGAATTGTAGGTACTTATGACCTTATGAAATCCTGCAAGTTTCAAATTTATCGGACAAACACCGTGGCTTTGGCACGACCACAAACATTGTTTGGTGGTAAGGTCACTTGACGTGACCTGGTGACCTGACTTGAGACGGCCTGAAGTTAAAACTTTCACACAATGTGAGTGATATGAGTGATCATATGCACACATAGTCGTGCCAAATTTTATAATAGGGGGGGGCAAATGCTAAATGCTGGCCTTGGGGCCCCGAGGTGCCCCAGCCAGCCTGCGGTGCCATATAATGCCGACAGATTACAGAATGCCCTCAGTCGGCCTGAAGGGACCCCGGTAGATCTGAGGAGTCCTCGAAAGGCCTGCGACTTTATCATGAGCCTGTCCGGCGTTCTTTTACGACCATTTAGAGGCCCAGCAAAATATAGTGACCTAAATCCTAGGAGATCTGGTGGGGGCGTTACTTTGACCACCCCTGAGGTTTCTCGAGAATAGCGAGAAAACAGCGGCGCGCAGAACATTTGGTACGGGTATGTGTGCATCAATTACCCACATTGTGTAACAATTTTAACTTCAGGTCGTCGCAAGTCAGGTCGCCAGGTCACGTCAAGTGACCTTACCTCCAAAAATGTTTGTGGTGGTGCCAAAGCTAGTGTTTGTCCGATAAATTTGAAACTTGCAGGATTCTAATTTCCATAAGGTCATAAGTACATACAATTCGTTTATCTCGGATTTTTTTTGGGGTATCGGTGACCTAAGGTCAGGCCAATTTCGTGACCTCATTATAAGTCAATTTGGGAAAATATACACATGCTTCCTTTTCAGAGAATACACATTGGATCAGGCCAATTCTTTCAGAATCATGTTATTTTAGCTCATTATTGATGGCCCAGGTGCAATTGTTGTTCAGTGACCTCTTCAAAGTCAGCTGAGGCCATTGCAGGTCACCAGCATCTTTTTGTCAATAACTCATGACATAATAAAGCTTGAGACGTGCAAACGACACCACTGTGTTTGTCTCGTCGAGTCGCGTCGCCCCATATGCACATTACCTACCTGGGTCATCAAATAACCTTGACCTGAGGTCAAATTTTGAAGTTGACCTAACCATGTCATCATTAACAAGTTGTTTCGAAGCACCATTACGAGATAAACACGATGGTGTTACAATTACTGCTATATGTTTAACCAATACAATGTTATTTATGAAAAACGTTTTGGAAAAAAAAATGGGGGGGCCATCTGCCCCCCCCCCCCCACACATACACACTCAAGAAGTTGGGGGGGGGGTCAACATATGATTTTGCCCCCCCCCCCCATAAATTTGCAAGAGGGGGCCCTCCAAGATCGAAGCGACTCGAAACGAATTTCACTCCGCTTTCAAACAAAGTGCAAGTAAAGTAGTAGTAAAACAACAAAACGCAAGTTCTGAGTGGGCCCTCTGGTCGCCTGAAGCGGCACTCTGGCCGCCTGAGGGCACTCTGGCCGCCTGAGAGGGCACTCTGACCCCCTGAGTGGGCCCTCTGGTCGCCTGAAGGGAAACTCTGGCCGCCTGAGGGGCACTCTGGCCGCCTGAGAGGGCACTCTGACCCCCTGAGTGGGCCCTCTGGTCGCCTGAAGGGGCACTCTGGCCGCCTGAGAGGGCACTCTGACCCCCTGAGTGGGCCCTCTGGTCGCCTGAAGGGGCACTCTGGCCGCCTGAGGGAGCACTGGCCGCCTGAGGAGGCACTCTGGCCGCCTGAGGGGCCACTATGGCAGCCTGAGGGGGCACTCTGACCACCTGTGGGGCACTCTTGCTGCCTGAGAGGCACTCTGGACAGCTGAGGGGGCACTCTGGCCGCCTGAGGGGGCACACTGGCAGCATGAGGGGGCACTCTAGTCGCCTGAGGGGCACTCCGTCCGCCTGAGGGGCACTCTGTCCGCCTGAGGGGCACTCTGTCCGCCTGAGAGGGCACTCTGGTCGCCTGATGGGGCACTTTGGCCGCCTGAGTGGTCACTCTGGCCACCTGAGGGGTTACTGGCCGCCTGAGGGGACACTGACCGCCTGAGGGGGCACTCTGACCGCCTGAGGGGCATTCTGGCCACCTGACGGGGCACTCTGGCCGTCTGAGGCCGCCCTGAGGGAGTCGGGATCCGCTTCCATAGGCGGTGGAACATGGGGAGAGCAGCGGATCCAGGGGGCTATGGCCCCTTAAAAGGTCCTGAAACTATGATTTTGCCCAACCCCCTACGGTCGGACGTACAGTTCTAAAAAATTGCCTTTGTAGTAGTCAAAATCCAGCTATCCAGTTCAAACTTGAAAATTTCGCGCCGCTTTGCGGCATGACACAACATTCGCAATTGCATATATAAATTTGGAAAATGGTAAAATGAGTTCCTTAAGTGTCTGGCCGAGGCTCTCCTTGGCGGTACCTAATTGCTAGCCCCATGGCCCACTCCTTTCATAAAATATTAACTTTCAAGCGGGCTACATGTTTAGCTAGTCTGCCGAGTTCCGAAAAAAGGCGACGCGAACGTGGTGACGCACGGTGGTCTCGGAGGGAAAAGTGGCACGCTGTGGCAGCCGACTGCTAGCTCGGCAGCTATCTTAGGCCCGACTGAGGCGAAATGGCGATTGAAGTCGTCAGCTCAGTCCATCGGCATATCCTCGGCGCCGCCACCTCCTCCTCTCGTGGGTCGAAGGGCGAACTCACGGATCCCGCGCCAGAAACTCGCACGATCAGACAGCATGGTCGCGCACAGAAAGTCGCGTTTCGCCTGGGCACAGCAACTCTTAACCCGGTTTCGGAGCCGCCGATACTCGATAAGGGCGGTCTCCGTACCGTACGTGTGCCATTCCTGGTAGGCCCGATCGCGCTCACGCATTACATACGTGAGTCCTGATAAATCCTCGATGTCAGGATGTTTGTTGACTATCGTTTTTTGTTGTTGTTGTCGCGAACTATGCCATAGTGCCCGCCGTTTGGGCTTTTTTATAATGTGGTTCATGGTTGGAAATCCATGAAACTTATTTGAAACTGGTAAGCAACTGCACCCAAGCTGTTATAATTCTGAGGAAAAAAATCGAAAATATCACATTTTTGTGCTACTGGGGTGAAATTCCTTCTATCTTTCCGGTGGAAGAATCTCATTGAGTATTGGTATCCTTGGGCTGAATTGCATTTTTGAATGAATGAAATTAAAATAATCCAATTTTTCAGGGCCTTGTTATCCAGATGAAAAATAAAGCAAAAAAAAAAAACATCCGTGCCGCTACGCGGCACAAATCATTCAGTGTTCTTTTTCCAGTACAAAAGGGTCGAATATAGACTGTACACACTGGCGGCCCCAGGGGGAGGGGGGCATGGAGACATAGGCCCACCTTTGGCCTTAAATGGGGGGGGCAACATGTCTTTTGACCCCACCTGATGCTCCAGACATGTTTCCTCGTTTTGACCCTGCATTCTGGTTCCAATAGCAAAAATTAGTTCTCCAGCCCGCTCGAAACCTCAAATTTTGGTACCGCTTCGCGGCGCAATACAAGTTTGTGGGTGTCCATTTTGCGTAAATACCATTGTTAGTTAAGTTTAGAGGCAGCTTTTGTGACACATTTTCTTCAAGCTCCCTCCCTTCGCAAAATCCTGCCTATTTTTAGTTCAAGAACATTTTTGAAGTCCGCACGAGACACAAAATAATATGACACACTGCTATTGCATGCATAATATTTACTGCTCATAAAAAACGGCTACGCCCTGTAGTCACGAACATCGAATACCCTCTTGGTCAAGTTGCCCCCCACCAGTGGCGGCGGATAAGGGGGGGGGGGCAGCTGTCCCCCACTCAAGAAGTGTGTGTGTGGGAAGGGGGGGGGGGGGGGGGTAAACCTATGATTTCCCCCATACATTTGTAAGAGGGGCCCTCCGAGAAGTTGGTTCGATTTTATTTTTGACCGAAACAATGACCCAGGGCCCCGATGTGACCCCAGCCAGCCTGAGGGGCCTTCTAAGGCCGACAAAAGTCCCTTAGTCGGCCTGAGGGGACCCTCGATAGGCCTGAATGGGCCCACAGAAGGACTGAGACTTCAACAGGGGCCTGTCCGACGTTTTTTTGCGACCATTTAGGGGCCCTGCAAAATATAGTGGCCTAAATCCAAGGAGATACCATTTCGCGAGAGAAAAAAAAATGGGGGGGGGGGCTTTGCCCGTGGGAGGGGGCACTTTTGGTCAAGGGCCCCCCTGGGTTTCTTTGCCCCCACCCCCATCAGAAAACACGATCCGCCGCCACTGGGGAGATCCCAATGGGATTTTGCACGCTGATCATCCCGGATAGCAAAAGTCATGTACCATTGACGCCATGACCATCAACCAATCAAAGGCCATGATACCCTGTTTTTAGCCGGAATGGCCTACCTTGTTAAATAGCCTTGAGATATCCCTGGTAAGGTAGGCAAATCAACTAGAAAATCGAAAAAAACACCTTTTTAAGCGCAATAACTTCATAAAATAAATATGACTGCAATACCAATTATTATTTTAGGCTCGTAGTAGCTTGCCACATAAGGGTTCAATTATGATTTCGAAAATAGTGTTTCTATCACTTCTCCAGACCGCTTCCCGGACCAAAGTTCGTAAACATAAGGTCCGTAACGGAAAAAGTTCGTAAGCAAAGGTTCGTATGCAGAGGTTCGTATCGGATAAGGTTCGTATGGGATAAAGTTCGTAACGGCTAAAGTTCGTAACGGAAAAGGTTCGTATCTGATAAAGTTCGTATTCAAAAAGTTCGTAACGGATAAAGTTCGTATGCAAAAGGTTCGTATACTGAAGTTCGTATGCAAAAGGTTCGTATGCTGAATTTCGTGAAGGAAAAAGTCCGTAATGGAAAAAGTTCGTAAGCAAAGTTCGTATGCAGAGGTTCGTATCGGATAAGGTTCGTATGTGATAAAGTTCGTAACGGCTAAAGTTCGTAATGGAAAAGGTTCGTATCGGATAAAGTTCGTATTAAAAAAGTTCGTAACGGATAAAGTTCGTATGCAAAAGGTTCGTATGCTGAAGTTCGTAAAGGAAAAAGTTCGTATAGCAAAGGTTCGTATGCAAAGGTTCGTATCGGATAAGGTTCCGAACCTTTGCTAGCGAACTTTTTCCGTTACGAACCTTATGTTTACCAACTTTTGTCTGGTTACCATTATACCCTTCCGAACGGAGAGAGATAGAGAGACACCGTAAACAGTAACGACTTTTTGAATACGAACTTTATCCGATACGAACCTATTCTCCTTATGACAGGCAACACGTTACTGTTTACGGTGTCCATCTCTCTCCGTTCGGAAGGGTAACGGTAACCGGACAAAAGTTCGTAAACATAAGGTTCGTAACGGAAAAGGTTTGTAAGCAAAGGTTCGGAACCTTATCCGATACGAACCTTTGCACACGAACCTTTGCTTACGAACTTTGTTCGTTACGAACCTCATGTTTACGAACTTTTGTCCGGTTACCCTCCAGACCACATCTTTGGCGGTATCTCAGCGTAACAACTAACAGCATGAAACCAAGATCGAGCAGAGTTTTCGCCGGGCGCTTCCGTTCCGGAGAAATGCGATGCGGCGTCAACGCGACAGCAGCAAAGGATATTTGTGACAGGCGCCGTGATGAAAATGTTTCGGGATATTTTGAATGTGGGATCTTGTTCTAATAGTTACAACAACAACAACTATTGTAATGGTAAATATAATTAAATTATGTAATAGTTACATATTACTGCAAGGAGATCGGCGGGTCGTCCAGACTTATAATACATATAGGACATTATATTTCGATGCATTTTTCATAGCCGTGTTCTTCGCATATAATTAATGATTTTATGTGTAGGCTCTGATTGCAGTCGCACAATTATTGTCAACCTGCAGAATTAAGCGTCAAATCGAAAGCGTGCACATCTCCGTGATAATTCTTGCCTATTTTTAAATCAATTCCAAGCTGATGACAGCATATAAACAGACTGTTTGTAGCGTTGAAGTAGTAATCGTGGTGATTTGCATATATTTGAAAACCTACTTTAAAAAAATCACGAAACAGAAACATGCCTAGAGAATATAAATTCCAGTGTACGCGCGATTTCTATCTACACTACAATTTGCGCATAGGCATCTCAAACGGGTGTATATGGAAGCGTTCGAAGTTTAGCATTCAATGCTTGTACCATACAAAACAGCACCATCCAACGCTTGCGGCATCCAAATTACGCCCGGGTAGGGAACATCGTCATGAACCAAGCTAGCAGCAGCCAAAATCGTGGTATCCAGCCACATACAAAGTAGTGGCAGCCAAAGCTTGCGACCTCCAAAAATAGAACACCGAGGACATCTACCTTCCGGGAGCTATTGGTTCAAATATCGCCCGATAGATGTCTCACCATGGCCGGTGGTGGGACGAAACGCTAGTTGAGTGACAGCACTTGAACACTGTGGAGTGGTGTACAGTGGAACCCGACAGTGTCAGTGGCGCCGCTGCGGCGGCGGCACTGACGGGCCGGGCGCTCCGCCGCCCGCGGGTCTCAGCCGCTCGCCCGGCAGGGCCGGGCTGTGCGCGCTGGCGGTAGCCTTGCCTGCTGACGGGAAAAAATGTTCGCTTCTGCTGGGCCATGGGAACCGTAGGAGCCCGTATATTTCCTTCGTGTTTTAGCTGGGTCTGCATTGATCTGGGTATGACGATTTTAGTGAGTAGATTTTCGGTACATATGGAGCATATGGTATATATTATCAGGGTGTTTAGCTGTTTTGCCAGCTGGAGTAGGGATTTTGGACCTCGCTTAGATACGGTAAGTATATGTATGTACCTACAAACCAGTACAACGCCCTTATTGGATCGGGAACCGGGCGGGCGATTCTTCAACGTTATTTTCCAATGTGAAGGAGCACTTTGTTTCGTTTTGACCTCAGTTGACCTAAGATGACCTTGTAGGGGTCACTGAGCAACAGTTGCCTAGGGTCATCAAGAATGAGCTATACAAACATGATGCTGAAATAATTGGTCTGATGTAATGCGTATTCTCTGAATGGGAGGGATTTGCATATTTTCATATTGACATATAATGGGGAGGTCACGGAACCGACCTGACCTTACGTCACAGATATACACAAATCCAAGATATGCGATTTGTAGGTACTTAAGCCTAATTAAATTATGTGAGTTTAAATTATGTGAGACAAACTGTTGCCTGGGCACGAATGTTATTTTTTGGGGAGATGGGGGTCACTTAATGCGACCTGGTGACATGATCTGAAGTGACCCGAAGTAAAAAACATTGCAAAATGTGGTTAATTGATGCCCGAACAGGTGCATGACAATTTGTTACAAAGACTAAGACAGAAAATCTGACAACAGGTTATCATGACCGATCAGCAAGCTGTTTGAACAGAAATGCATCAACATAGTCTAACAATGTCACATTCACACCAATCGTTTTTGCGCTCTTTAATGAGACTGTGCGTATTTCCCAGAAAACCCGGCTTGCGTACCTATACTCAAATACACAATGCATCCTGCTCGATAGAGACTGGGACAGTTTTGAATCATGCCATTTGTAGCCAGTGCAATATAGACCAGTAGAATACAACTAACAGCCACTGAATCGGCTCCAATGACCACCGTCGTCACATGGATGCTCAAAATGAGAGCTCAAAATGAGACAGTGCGTATTTCCCAGAAAAACCGGCTTACGTACCCATACTCAAATACACAATGCACCTTGCTCGATAGAAACTGGTACAGTTTTGAATCATTCCACTTGTAGCCCAGTGCAATATGGACCAGTAGAATACAACTAACAGCCACTGAATCGGCTCCAACGACCACCGTCGTCACATGAATGCTCAAAATGTTCGCGTTTAAGCCGGCGATCCACTAATAAAACGTCTCTTGGGTTAGTTTGAAGCTGTAAAATGACATCGGTTACTCGAGGACTAACAAAACTCGTGCCCTCCCGTCCCGCCGAATTCTGGTAGCCGTTAGGTGTTGATGGGGTGATACATATGGGGTGATGATGTGAGGGCGGCAGACCCAGGGCGGGCGGGTATCACATTACACCGTGAGAGAACTCGCCGTGGTGCCGAGGCGCGCCGAGCGCCACCGTACGTGTTAGGTCGCTTTGCTAAGTTGTAAGTTGGAGTGTGAATCTGCGATATGATTGGCCTTAACGGTTTGCCCGGCTTGTGTTTCTACATTGCCATATGCATAACCAGGAGAATACTCACCAGTTATTTTGACAAAATGTACACCGCCATTCACCGCATTAGCACTGACAATAGCACGATTCACTTTGGCCTTGAGTGCATTAGTAGGGTCTTCTTTGATAGGTGCAAACTTGCTTTCGTCTCCCAGTATGTTCTGAATTTTCTGTAAATACTCATCGCGATCGAGGATGACGAAAACAGAAGACTTATCGGCCTTCCGGATGACAATTCTTTCATCTTCTCCGAGCTGTTTTGCTGCCTCTCTTAGCTCTTTCGTCAATTAGCTCTCTACGAATTTCCCCGTAGTTTAGCGCCTTCACCTATGAGCTCATTGCGCAAATTCGGACTAACTTCAACTTTCTTATCTTTTCCATGTCTGAGAACATCTTGGCAGAGAAATTCTAACTCCGCCTTCTTCTCAGTCGAATTGGTGGGCGATTGAGTATGACAGTTAAGTCCAAGGTTTATGAATTGATGCTGCGCTTCGGTGAGATGCACAGAAGACAGATTGACGTAGCCTTGCTTGCTCTCACGAAGTTTGAGATCGCCGCCATATATGCGTGAAAGTTTCTTGGAGACCTTTGCACGGCTACGTCAATATGTCTTCTGTGCATCTCACCGAAGCGCAGCACCAATTCCTAAACCTTGGACTTAACATACTGAAATGCAGGACATACTGGGAAACGAAAGCAAGTTTGAACCTATCAAAAAAGACCCTACTGATGCACTCAAGGCTAAAGTGAATCGAGTTATTGTCAGTTATAATGCGGTGAATGGCGGTGGACATGTCAAAATAACTGGTGAGTATTCTCCTGGTTATGCATATGGCAATGTAAAAACACAGAAGCCGGGCAAACTGTTAAGGCCAATCATATCGCAGATTCACACTCCAACTTACAACTTAGCAAAGCGACTTAACACACTCATAAAACCGTACATACCAGCACAGCACTCTATAGAATCAGTAGAAGAATTTGTAGATATCTTGCGGGCTAAGAGGCCACAGGGCGACATAGCGTCTATCGACGTGGAAAGTCTTTTCACTAACGTTCCAATCGAGGATACCATCAAGATCATTCTTGATGAAGTATACGATAAACGTAGCAACAACCTGCCTCCGTTAAAGCTATCTAAAGCGCTCTTAGAGAAACTGTTACGTGCCTGCACCACCGAATCTCTATTTCGCGGTCCAGATGGAAAACTGTACTTGCAAAAAGGTGTGGCAATAAGTTCGCCTCTGGGGCCACTCTTCGCTAACTTCTACATGTGTTTTGTTGAGAACAAAGCTTTAAAGGGATTATACGGGGTTTTCCCAGAATAATTGAGTTACATAGTAAAATGTACTTATAAAGGTGGTAAAAGTCCCACGGTAGCCACATTTTTCTGGAAATGACCTCTTCTGCACGTAAGGACATTCCAAAGTGCGCGGTGATGCCACCGCGTATTTTCTGCAGGACCGGCTGAGGCAGAGCCAGTCATCTATTTTATGCTAATAAAAACACCTCACGTATGGCATATTTCCGGTAAAATAAGCAATATTTTAAAGAAAATAAACTTGTTTTGTTCCAACGACAGCAGCAGTTACCTAGTTTTCCCATAAAATTCTATATTTTTCATGAATTTTCATGCCAAAAAATGAATACGCCACCACCAAATTATCAACGCTAAAGGCCAGAGAAAAGAACACCACAAAAACACAAAACCTCAACGAACCGTGTGTAGTAATACAAAGTCCTGTCAGTTTTGAATTGCATAATAATTTTGTGATCCAGTGTAGGACTTTCAGATCATTCAAAACTCTAAAATTTATCTTAAGATAAAAGTGGTGGACAGTAGTGCCGATCAAGTACTCGTTATCTGATACTAGTCTCGAAAAACGCCCAAGTTTTAACGCTGATAATTGCTGAAATAATGGACTAAATGAGCATTGAGGTCCCTGTTATATGTCTTAAACGTGTTTAAATCTCATACAACTGCAAAAGAGTGCATTTACTTTCAGGACGGAAACCCGTATAATCCCTTTAAATGATACCAATCTTGCGCCTTCGACCTGCTGCAGGTATGTAGATGACATTTTTTGTAGAAGTGCGGAGCAGTGAACATTTACAAAGCTTGATAGCTAGTCTGGAGAACAACTCTGTCTTACGTCTCACTTTTGAAAAGAGCATTGACAAACGTTGTCATTTTTAGACGTCCTAGTGGATAGTAGAGATGGTAAATTCACCACTATAGTGTTTTCCGTAACCCCACAAACACAGGGGACGTAATGAACACAAAAAAACGAATGCCCTGAAAATATAAAGTGAGCGTGATAAGAGCCATTGTGAGAAGAGCAACATAGTAGATATGCTCTACATGCTCTGCAATATAATATATCTGCTCGATATGCTAATAGATATGCTCTGCAATATAATATATATGCTCTACATATGAATTTTTACACTCTGAATTTTGTAGAGTTAAGGAGGTCTTAGTGAACAACGGCTATTCAAATAAGGCAGTAGATACGGAGATTGAAGCGCAACTAAAGAAGTATGTCAATCAGTGTCATGCAGGGTCAAACAACTAGCTACGTTCTACTCTATTACCGTAACTTGATGAGTTCAGCGTACAAAGTTGACGAACGAGTCGTACGTAGTATCATACAAAGGAAGGTGAAATGCATAGACAAAAACCAAAAAACTTGAACTTATCATATACTATCAAACAAGAAAACACGAAACTTAGTAATTAAAAACAATCTCAACACGAGTAAAGAAAGTTGAAGTGCACCAATGTGGTTTATCAATGTATATGTCCACACGAAGATTGTAGGCTTCGTCAAGAAATCTACATTGGTGTCACAACTTCGCTCTCTAGAAGACTTACGATGCATTTGATGGATGGGGCACCAAAAGAACCAGGGACTCGTCTAACATGTTAACTAGGGCCCCCCCCCCCCAGTCAAGGCAAACAACGGCCACTGGGGGGGGGGGGGGCAAGTTTAAACAGGTTATAATTGTTGGCGAGATGCACATTTGAACAGTTCTGTCCAAGTTATAGGCCAGGGATCCTATCCTATTCAGTTGAGGTGGCTTCAGCCCCCCCCCCCCCTTCAACCTTAACAGGAAGTGGGTCAATACCGGGGACAAATCTGTATTTTTGTGGATTTCCAAGGTACTTTAAGCGACTTTCCCAGCTCAGCCCCCCCCCCACTTTTCTGGAGAAGCTCCACCCCTGTTATAGGCCATGCGACCAGCTGCACACACATATACATATATAGTTATTGTAACTGATTCATGATAGATGGTGTATAATGACAATAATAACTCAAACCATGTTTTATATTATAGGACATAGGTCGCAAAGCTTTCGATAACAAGTATCATGATCATTGCGAGATGCTGCAAATGAAGGAAAACACACAGTAGCGGAAACCGACGCAGGTCAAATACGCCTATTTTTCAATAAAAGCATGCGCATTGTTATATGACATTATCACTGCTAGTTTTGCCGAATTGATTCCATTTTTGAAAATCGCACAGAGGTTCTTAAAGGGAGATAATCACCTAACACCTTTGTATTTTGTTAGCAACAATTTATTTCGCTACCGTTATGGTATTAAAATGATGTGATCTAAATTTAAGAATTAAATACAATTATTCCCTAATTCAAAGTTGGAAGTTTGGGAAAATTAATGATCGGTATTTTCCCTCCACTATTGGGAAGTGCAGCATCTGGGCACTTTGCATCAATATATTCAACGTTGTTGAATGGGCACTTATAAACAAATCGCCGATGCTAAATAGGTTGCAGTCCGGGGCCAACCTAAACTGCCGATTGCAATGCACTTTTTTCAAATGATTGTTGATTGTTCATAAAAGTTTGGCACATATTCGCAAAAGATAAGAGTGCAGGAAACATATTCCATACCTTCATGATAAATAACAATGCGTAGGGAGGCTAATTTACTGAATTCGCTACCGAGTACTTGCTGAGTACCGACCGATATAAGCGTGGCTCGCTTGTCGGTATGAAACTGCCAATATCTTTCGGTAGGAATGTTTATAGGCAAAATGTGATGAAGTTACATCATATTTTGGCCTCGTCTATCGATTTCAGGTGCCACCTCCATTTTTGTGAAAAAAGGTGATTATCTCCCTAAAGATAATCACTGTCCCAGTTTTCAGCATGTATTTTGGAGCTTAGATGAACTGGACAAAAGGATGGATTAGTGTTGGACATTACTCCAAAACATTAAACCAAGTAACATGACTAATGAATGAATGTCATGTCATATTCATTTGAACCTTCCTGTGAGTAACACCAATAAAGTGAAAAAGTAGGAATTTTTGAACTATGATGTAAATTTCATGGAGGCAGGTCGTACCCAGGATTCACTCCAGAAGGGGGGCAATTTTGTATGAGGGGGCATAAGCCATAAGGTACCCACACACAACAAAAACTCACCGGATTTGGCCCACTTTATTTATAGAGGGGTATATTTTCAAATTTTTAATAAAAATGAGAAAGTATTCATTTTTTTTCGAAATAAAAATGGAAGAAGGGCCCCTTCGGACCCTTTTTCCAAAGGGGCACATACGCCAAAGGGGGGGCGCGTACGGACCTTCAGGGGGGGGGGGGGTAATTGCCCTGTTTGCCCTACCCTTGGGTACGCACAAAATTGGCACAAAATTGACACATTTCCTTACATAGAAGACAATCTAAGCAACTTTTGCAAAGGAAAGTTTTTTAACACGCGCCCTGGAAGGCATCTGATAATTACACGCCCTGGAGGGGGGGGGGCGGATTTCGCCCCCCCCCCCCCCCCCTATGATCTCGAAAACCACGCAACGTAGCGACAAGCGGGAAACGACGTTAGATAGCTCGAGACAAGCTCTTTCGAAAGTATTTCGTTAATTTGTTTTTTTCAGGTCAATATTGAGGTCACCAGAGGTCATCAAGGGTCAGATTTTCAAGTTTTCAAGACTTCGGTTCGAACACTCCCAAATATCTCGGGAACTATGATAGTTAGCAGCAAAGGGAAAAAAGCAATCGAAATTCATTGAAAAATGCAATCGACATAGGTGTCCTCAGATTTGAGCTCAGATCAATAGTTTGGGCTCCAGAGGTCATCGAATGTCAAAAAGGTGATTTTGTTTTCAAAAGTGTTTTCCCCAAATAACCTTTTATCTAATAGAGATAAAACAATAATCTTTACGCCATCGCGTGTGTCTTGTCAAGGCGCTTCGAATAATATTCATGGTGACCGGGTTAGGTCAACTTAGAAATTTGACCTCAGGTCAAGGTTAAGTGGTGACCCAAGTTGGTCATGTTGCATATTGGGAGACGCGTCTTGACGAGACAAACATATTGGTACCGTTTTCTCATCTCTATTTTCATTATGTCGATAGTTATTGATAAAACCGTGTCGGCGGTCACAAAATTGACCTGACCTTAGGTCACCGATACTAGAAATCCGAGATTAACAAATTGTTGGTATCTATGACCTTATGAAGTCCTGCAAGATTGAAACCGATCGGCGTAAAACTGTGGCTGTGGTACTACTGCAAACGTTTTGGAGTTGAGGTCATCACGTGACCTGGTCTGGTGACCTGACCTGAGATGACCTGAGGCCAATAATTTTACATAATGCGGGAAGTTCATTTCTAAACAGGTATACAAAAAACGGCGGCGCTGCGCGCCGTCGTTTTTGCGCTATCCTCGAAAAACCGGAGGGGTGGGCGGATTTCGCCCCCCTCCAGGGCGCGTGTTAATCAGCTATCAATGCATAAGCAAGCAAAATCCGATGAGTTTTCAGAGTTGTGTGATATTTTTGGGGGGAATTTCCCCCCCCCCCCCCCCCAACCACCCGCCCCACCCCCCCAACCACCGTTCTGGATCCGCCAATGACTATGGTGGTAGTAGTAGTACCATAAGCTAGTACCATGAGGTTTACCGGAATGGGCCGGTAATCGCATATCGAAACGTGGCAGCTAACGCCCATCCTCGTGAGCGATTTTCTTGACATTAGCAACAAGTGTCGTAGCTTTAAGCCCAGGCTACACTATGCGTGATTTCCTGAAAATCACGTGCGTGTTATCCGTGTTGTCGGGATTTGCGTGACAGAGAAAGTTCAGCTGATAGTAAATGCATTGGGTGAGCTACACTGGCACATCACGCAGATCCCGGATGAAACGTCAAGGAAATTCCGCAGACCCGTCACGGACGGAACGATGAAAAGTTCAAAATTCTGAACTTGACGTGTTTTCCGAGATTGCGTGTTGCAGGGGTTTTATCATTTTGCTTGATTTCGCGTATGTTTAGGTCTATACTAGACCTAAACATGAATAATTTGTGCTGAGTATCGTGGCGGAAGATGAATGAAGAAGCGTTTGAGCAAATTGTATGCAGTGGTTTATCGATTAAAACAAATGCAGTGGTTCATCCATTTTCCTTGAGTGATTTGCTTGACCAGCAGATCCCGGACGTCAAGGAAGTTCTGCAAACACGGAGAACACGCGCGTGATTTCCTTGACACTCACGCATAGTGTAGCCTGGGCTTTACCATTAGCTTTCCCACGGTCTCGAAATAACACTCCCCATTCCGCCGGTCTGTACCAGCCACCCTCATCTCCGCCCGACAGCTGCCGGCCGATGCGAGGTGACGTCGGGCCCAGTGTGGTGTCAGATGTCCATTCGCATAAACATATTCCACTGTAGCCGGCTTGCGTGCCAGAGTGACTAGTCATCACCCCGCTAGTCCCTCCATCTAGCGGGTTTCACTGCAACTAGTAGTTCCAATATGACCGCGCCAGACAGTTTTGGATGGCGCAAGCTTGACTGCCACGGCTTTGTATGTGGCTGTATGTTATGGTTTTGGATGCGGCGAGTACCATTTTGGATGCGGCGAGTTTGGCTCATGAAGATGTCCCTTACCCGGGCGAATTTTGGATGTCTCAAGCGTTGTTGGCTGCGGTTTTGGATGGTACAAGCATTGAATGCTACAACTTTGAACGCTTTGATAGTTCCCCTCTCAAACATACGGGACTCTGACATTATTGACACGTAGCAAAATAATATTGTAACAATCAACTTCACTGATGAAATACAATGCTTCGCTATTTGGCACATGTTACGCTTCACCACAATACTACACCATACTACTTTTTAAGTTCAATTTAAAAAAGCTGAAGTTCGATAACAAATATAAACTTCAATTTTAAATAGCGGAAGTTCGATTTAAAAAAGATAAAGTTCTATTTAAAAAAAATAAAGTTCGATTTTAAAAAGCTAAACTTCAGTTTAAAAAACTGAAGTTTGGTTTAAAACCGCTATGCATAGTTCAAGTAAAGATATAAAATTCGAGTTTTTAATACTGGCGTTCGGAGCTGAATGTGCGCAATATATGCGGGCAAAAAAAAACTATTATAATTATATAATTGCGGAAAATATTATGAATAAAGCCATGACCTTCCGCTAATCATGACAAGACAAGAACTCTTCAAGGCCTTTATTCCTTTATACATATCAATACGTCTTCTTCCGATAGTGTTCATCGTGTGCAGTGGGCCGAGACTCAACTGGGGCTCAACACACATTATGTGTACAAGTATATGGATGTACAGTCGGTCTAATAAGTATCTTTCCATTACCATGTTTCTAAAACTCATCCAATGTAATTTATGTGTACATGACGGGGGGCCTACATCAGTTACCAACGCGACTCCTTCGTGTACGGAGCTCTCGTAGCGCCCCGCGGACCGGAACGGACCTCGGGAGAGAACAGAACATAACATGGCGCGGTCGGTCGGTTCCGAAGTCGTGTTGTGTGGCGTGCAACGCTAGTGCAGTGACATGGATACGGTGTGGCGTTACAGCGCGTAGCGCGTGACGTGGAACGCAGGGTGTCGACCTGACCCCGGGTCACGGCTTGAGAGATGCCGGGCGGTGCGGCAGAGGCGTCTGCGGACGCGGCGACCGGAGGGCAGAAGTCCTCGGAGATGGCGCTGCTGACATGCATGCTACAGCAGCAGCTGGACCTTGCAGCGGCAGCGGCAAGGTGAAAGGTGGCATGGCAGCCCTCATCGAACGCATGCTGCCTGTCGGCCCGTCCACGGCGCAGGTCGGCTCCGCGCCTGACGGACCTGGGTCCGCCGCTGGCACGCGGCCAAGGGCCAGAATGCCGGCGGCAGGAACGCCAACGCCCAGGCTGGCAGCGTCCGCCACATTGAGGGAGTTGGAGGCGTGGAAAACAAGTTTGCCGGGTACTGTCTCCTGACTGGCGTCACCGACTTGACACAAGCGGAGCAGAGAGCCGCCCTGCTGGCGGTGCTCGATGATGACTGGGCCCGGGTGGTCCGGTTCGGCCTCCTATACACTTCTCCCCGCCGACGCCACCATGGACGAAATCCTAACCGCTATGCAGTTCCACCTCAGACGGCAGCGGAACGTGGTCATCGACAGGTGTGACTTTAGCATGCGAATGCAGGAACCTGGTGAATCTGTGGACGATTACATATGTACCCTGAAGGAGATCGCCTCGTGCTGCGATTTTTGTACTCACTGCCTCGACGACAGATTCCGTGATCACCTGGTTGTCGGCAGCAGTGATAACGATGCGCGACGCCGGATGTTAGAGGTGGCGGGCCTCACATTTCAGGCGGCGATAAACATGTGCAGGGCATCAGACAATAGCTCGGCTACCAGCGGCCCGTGTGCGCCGTCTCTGAACCAAGTGTCGCAGCATAAGCGGAGCCGGAGCAGACCCAGATCAAAGGGCGCCAGGGCCGAAGAAAAATGCGATCGGTGTAGTGCGGCACAGCATACCGATGCCCGTGATTGCCGCGCCCTCGGTCGCACCTGCTACGAGCGCAACGGGAGAAACCAGTTATCGGTGGTGTGCAGGAGGGGCGGTCAGCGGCGGCCGGCTGGTTCCAGGAGTGGCCGCCAGGGGCACTCGCCCGAAACAGCCAGTGGCTCATGGAGCGCGGCTAGTTCGAGCAGCAGCCGCCAGGGCGCGGCTGACCCGCGCGACAGTGGTTCGTAGCGAGCGCGCGGGTACAGCCGCGGCCGCTACGATCAGCCCCCACCAGTAACGGTTGGCAGCACTCGGGCGTTTAGGAGTTAAAAACCTACTACACCATAGGGTTTCCATGTTAAATCGATGATTTTCAGACAAGGCTGGCTCGTAACCTATGGTACATATTGTAAATCCGACTTCTGGGACAGATAGCTACAAGCCTTAGCTACAACGTTTTTATTTACCATTTTTGGATATTTCAGGCGTAAAGGGGTTAAATGGGCATGTAGGTTCAAAAAATGTCGGAACGACCACTGACCGCTTCCAAATGCTACTACAGGTACCGAATTAAACACTACTTCGACTACTACTTCGTAGTATAATTTAATGACCGCTTCCAAATACTACTACATGTACTGAAATATACAATACTTCGACTACTACTTCGTATATTTGCTGGAGTTTAATTCAATAAATAAAGATATAATATATGGAAATACAAGTTATTGATAGCAAACAATACCTTTAATTTATAATAGACAAAAAATTACGATATAAAATATCTCTTGTCTAATCAATTTGGGCGTTACACTTCTTACTAAGGGCGCCGCCACCTTCTGAAAGTTGGGCGGGACGGAGGCATTCTGAAGTCGATTCTTTCCATGCAACGCCCATAGGCGTAATGTTAAAATCCGAAAATGTTGGGGGACATGTCCCCCCCCTCCCTGTGACGGAGCCCTTGCTCCTTACTGTTATACCCGTTGTTCTATTACCCTGGCTACGATGATCCCACCACAGCGTCGCGCCGCCAGCTGTCAACTGTCTCCTCTGATGAGCCAGCGAGCCGTGCAGCGGACAGGCAACGGTCGACGTCGGTGGAGGCGCGCGACTCTGACGCGTGGCTGCAAGGAGTGACCGCCAAGCGCCAGCCACAAGTCCGACTGCAACTCCATCATCCCGACGGCAGCCAGGGGATGACCGTGTGCACCCCGACACTGGTGCAGAGACCTCGACCATGTCTACAAAGCAGGCTGAAGCAATGGGAGTGAAGTGTACTGATCTCGTCCCGTCCACAGCAGCCTTGTGGGCGGCTGACGGGCGCAAGATGCGTTGTCTGGGCACGTGTGCCCTCACACTACAACTAGGTGACGTCATCCACACAATGGAAGTGACGGTGGTGCAGTCTCTGCATTCACCACTGCTGTCCCAGCACGACTGTACTCGGCTGGGGATTCTTCCGGCCACCTTCCCTCAGCAGATCTGCCGCATCGGAAGAGCGGAATACGGCGAGTCGGTCTGTGTAGAACCCGACAGGCATCGGACAACGATGGCGCCGTCATCAGAGGAGGATCAGCCGAGACCTGCAGTCAACAGTCAGCGCACCGTTCATGACTGCGGTGACGATCAGCCCAAAGTAGCTGCATCACACGGGTCGAAGCAGCGAACCGCAGCGAGCCAGCGGGCAGCTGGCTCATCCGCCGCCAGGGGGCCACCCGTGGGACAGCCCGAGCGTCTCACTGGGACTGGTGCCGCCCCCTCGGCGCCAGTGGATGACTCGGCGCCTGAAGAAGAGGAAGCGGAGCAAGACGTCAGTCACCAGCTAGCCAGCGTGGTTGCTAGGCTCGTCAGTGACGCACCAGACGGTGGCGCCAGTCCGTTCAAGGACGCGACGCTGTCAGAAGCACGAGCTGCCGCCGATAAAGACCCGGAGATAATCGAATTGAAAGAAGCCACCCTGATCGGCTTTCCAGAGTACCGGGCGCAGGTGGATCCGATGCTGCGTCCGTACTGGGGTATCAGTGATCGGCTGGCGGTGGATGACGGCCTGGTGGTGTGTGGCCAGCGGTTGGTGATACCGCAGTGTCTCCGTCGAGCCACACTCCAGAGACTTCACGCCAGCCACCAGGGGATCGAACGGACCAAGAGGCGTGCACGACAGACGGTTTACTGGCCTCTTCTGGACCAAGATATCGCCAACTTCATCGGTTCATACAGCAAGTGCCAGCTGCACCTGCCCAGCCAGCAGAAAGAACCCATGATGACAGAAAAGACACCCACGCGGGTGTTTCAGGCTGTCGCCGCCGACTACTTCGCGTGGGCCGGTTACACGTTTCTGGTTTATGTTGATCTGGCTGGCCATTTGTATCACGAGTGACCGGAGAAGCGACTGCCAGAGACCTGGTGTGCAGCCTGCGCAGCATGTTCGCTGCCGCAGGTGTCCCGAGCTGCATAACGACCGACGGCGGACCGCAGTTCAGCGCACGACTCACTCGCGAGTTTCTGCGCGAGTTTCTGCGCGAGTTTCTGCGCGAGTTTCTGCGCGAGTTTCTACGCACTTTGCATTTCCTCAGCAGAGTTGATCAGATGCATTACCTCAGCAGAGTATATGTAGGTTGCATGCAAATTTCAAATTTTAACGGTGTTTAGTATTCGAGACACCCATCATGCCTTTGCAGAACTACGTAGAACTATCGATATCGCGAGAGAATCGCTGCCGTCTTCCATGGAGTCGGTGACTGGCAACTTCAGCTCGCGGATCAGAAGATGAATCAGTCATTGAGTTTTGATAATAACATCCCAAAAATTGTATTGAATTAAAAATATTAGCTCCACTTTCCAGAATATTTTAGGTTATTCATAGGCAGGTACAACTTCCGAGAATCTCTTCAAACTACTTTGGAATTCGCGAAAAATGCATATAAACACATAAATATGCATATCAAAATGCATATTTATGCGCTTCCAGGCTTTGCGTGTTTTGCAGCTTTGCAACATAAACAAAACGTTACCCATCATAGCTAGAATTCGCTAGTCGAGCGCACTTGTACAGGGTGTCCTGAAAAAGTCATACTCTGGATTTTAGCTCGTGCTTCAATATGCACGTGCCAATTTTTTTAATAAAACTTTGCATGATTATAGCTTGGAACATGGCAAAACCGATGAACACAGAAACAAGTCCTTTGAGATGTTTTGTAATATTGAAAAGGCGTTTTGTGTGGAAGCCTACATTCCAGGGTGTGTTCCAGGGTGTCCGGAAAAAAAGATACTGTGATTTTCCGTAATAATTTCGGCTATAAACAAATAATATTTTATAAAAAAAATCGAGTAT
Source organism: Chirona hameri (assembly GCA_036785665.1). Taxonomy (NCBI): domain Eukaryota; kingdom Metazoa; phylum Arthropoda; class Thecostraca; order Balanomorpha; family Balanidae; genus Chirona; species Chirona hameri. Next base: position 31,605 of record JAXIVJ010004925.1, read on the forward strand.
CGTTATATTCACCAGTTCATGACAAAACAGATAATGCATGACATTTGTACAGAGACTCCCTCTGTCAGTCACAGCTCACAGTGCAGCCTCCTACAGAAGATGCTCGATGTGCGCCCCCTTCCGGCGGATCAGCTGAGGCAGTCGCACAGTCTGCAGATGGTCGACAGCTTTGTCGATCATCGCTGAGGGCATGCGGCCGACTTCTGCGATGATGGCGCACTTCAGGTCTTCTGTTGTTCTGGGCTTGTCTTCGTAAACACGGTCATTGACCTTTGTAAACACGGTCTCTCCACAGAAAGAAATTCAATAGACTGAGGTCCGGGGAATAGGGTGCCCACGCCACCTCCACCTTGAGGCTGACGGAGGCAGTGTCGGTACAAAAGTCATGGCTTATCTGGTTTGCCATGAACTGGTGAATATAACGATACTCGAATTTGTAATATTGTTTGTTTATAACCGAAATGATTACGGAAAATCACAGTATCTTTTTTTCCGGACACCCTGGATCACACCCTGGAATGTAGGCTTCCACACAAAACGCCTTTGCAATATGAAAAAAAACGTCTCAAATTACTTATTTTGTGTTCATCGGTTTTGCCACGTTCCCAGCTATAATCATGGCAAGTTTTTTAAAAAAATTGGTACGTGCGTATTGAAGCACGAGCTAAAATCCAGAGTATGTTTTTTTCCGGACAACCTGTATTTTAGAATCACCCACAACTCCAAGAAGGCACGACCTCACCGGAGGAAAGTAAACCAAACTGCGGCTGGCGATAAACGCATCTCTTGAAGACCAATGAGAAAGCAGCTTTAATATGGCCCGGTATCTTGTGCATGCAGCGACCGAAATGCGTATTGCAATACGGAAGGGGCGTCTGGAATATTTACCAGGCATTTTCATTTTTTGTTGATAAGTTTAGTCCGAAATCCTTGAATGGATGGATTTCCGAGGTCAGATCCCGCGCTAAGCAGAGCTTGTTGCACGGACCCTGACTCCTACCATTCGACCATCTCAAAGTCAAAAGTATTCAGTATCGGCAGTGTTTCCGACTTACAGTGGAATGCCACTACACCACTTTGTCTACCTGAGGGGCAATGCTTGGGGCATCGCCGGACCGAAGGTTGTTTTTACGTTTGAGCCAACTGGGATTCGAACCCAGGACCCTTCGATGAATGGATCTTAAGACCCACACACCATCGCACGTGGCCATAGGTAGCACTGGCACAGAAAAGTAGTAAACCATTTTGTATGTAATGGACATCCGCATTTTATGTCGCTGCCCGTTTGAAACGTGTCATTATCCAACACATCATTTTCAGTGAAAAGTTAACACCAACCAACGGGACTTCTCGCATCTCAGATGATGGAAATACCATGCTCTCTGGTCTGCCCATGGTTCATCCTCGATGTCCAAACATCCGGAAACTGATCCAACCGTTGTATGTGTTATCATGGCGTTATGTCCCATCATGATGTCTACTTCCTATCTCAAGAGTGCATTACAAAATAAAAATAACTCACAGCAGCCGACTGGCTTGCAAAACTTATTTAACTGCTGGTTTGTTACTTGAAAAGGTGAAATGGTCGCCCTCTTAAGTCAGAAGCTCGCCTCTCCATCGCTATGCAGCGGAAGCCCTGGTCATTTTGGGCAGTGATATGCTGCTCTTACTGACATATCCCGCCATTGACTGGGGGGGGGGGGCGTTTTAGCGCCACCCCCTAACGAATGTTCGCAAAAGCTGAACAACTAATAGCACTATAAACGTAAAACTTCTGGTACCTTGTTATAAATCATGGTTACGTCTTTTGTGAGAGAAAAAATGAAGAAATTTCGTCGATTTTTTGTTCTCGTGTTATAGCGAATTTCGTGACGTCACTACACACGAGTTTTACACCAAAATCAGCTAAACTTTGCCAGGCCGTACAAATGTCACATGTAAAGAAAAATGCAATCGAAAAACGCTGAAAGATAGAAAATTGTAAGGGCTACAAACAAGCTATCTCGGGTTTTGTAAAAGTTTAGTTTTTGACCAAAAAAAAACAAAACAAAATTGGGGGAAAATTATCACACAATCAAAATTGTATTAAATATTTAAACGGAAGATGTGTCAGAGAACTATACATAGGCAACTACTATACCAAATTTCAAACATATAACCATTTTTGACGTGACTTATGACATCTAAAGTATGGGAAATTCATGTCGTCATATTTTGAAATTGCGTTTTCTTGGCTTTTATTGGCCAGATACAGACAAATAAATACCAGCACTGTATTTCTGAGAGAAACCTGGTCCATAATCATGCCTTCTTTATTTATGTTTATTTATTTCAAATTTTGACCTTGAGTGACCTGAACTTGACCTGAACTTGACAATAACTTCACGTAAATGAATGAATTCAGTTGGTAAAATGACTATCACTATCGCATTATACGTGGCAAATAACCCATAAAACATGTGTTGCATGACTTTCGTAGATATTTTGCGCATAGTTAATTTTTGTGACCTGACCTTGACCTTGACCGTTGCCAACAATCTTACTTTAGCCCATGCAGGATGTGTATAATACCTTTGGCAGCACTTTGGGTGATAATGGTCGTAATCGATGGCTTTTGCTGGAAAGTATGGCCCTTAAACTAAAATACGTCAATTTTGACCTTTGACCTGACCGTGACCTAACATTTCACCTCACTTTGAAATGTTTAGCATGCTTTAGATTCATCTCATTCAGAGCTTTCGACGCCGCCGTGCGCATCTCGCTGCGATCATTGGTTCGGGAGATAAACAGGGGGCGTTTAACGCCCCCCCCCCCCGCCCCCTCCCACCCAGTCAATGGCGTTTTTCTGAGGACCCCAGCCAATGCCGGGACAACTCTAATCTGAAAACCTTCTGCTTTAAATGTCAAAGGGGATGAATTGTGTCAAGACTTTTCGTTTGAGCTAAGATATCATGCCAGCCGTTTGCATAATTGCTACACCAGTCATAGTCAAAGCACATGCATTTATAATTTAACAACTGCATGTTTGAAATCCTGAGGTTTTAAAATATAAACATATGATGAGACACTGACCTCAGTTTGTCTTTCCTGCTTTCTTCAGAGTGCAAAGCAGTTGATGTGGTTGTAGTAAGTGTAGTGCGAGCAGTTGTTGTTGTTATGTATTGCAATTATTGTCATTGTTCGTATGGATTGTTTATTGTCTTAGGTGCGCCATTTTACATAAGACTTTCATCCCTCTGATTATAGTGGCGATCGTTTTATCGATATCGAAACAAAAAATAAGCAAAAAAGAATATAAGTGCAAATTCAACTAAAGGGGATTTTAGCGCATCCAACAATCAAACCAACAGCTTTTTACCGTAATGAAAATATTTTTGACATTCCAAAACAGTAGACACACTCCCTTTACCCCTCGCCGTGCCGGTGCTCGGCGCCACCTTCGCCGTGCGGGGGGTTAGACCCTCCCCTCCTCTAACTCGAAAACTAAAAGGGCTAGAAAGACGTGTAAAAGGGCATTTGAAAGCACAAGCACATTCAAAAGTACTTCAGATATTTGTGCTTCCCTAAAGCCAATATTGAGGTCACCAGAGGTCATCAAAGGTCAAATTTTCCAGTTTTAGGACTTCGCTCCAGAAACCCCCGATATCACAGGAACTATGATAGCTAGGAACAAACGAAAAAAGCAATGGAAAGCTTTTGAACATTTACATCTTTCAGATGTCCTCAGATTTTATCTCAGATCATAGTTTAGGCTCCAGAGCTCATCAAATGTCAAAAGGAGATTTTTTACAAAACAGTTTTTCACTAATAGCTTTTTACCTAATAACGAAAAGGCAATATAGTTGATGCCATCGTGTTTGTCTTGTAAAAGCGCTTCGAATCATATTAGTTTTGACTAGGTTAAGTCAACTAAAAAAATTGACCTCAGGTCAAGATCAAATGTTGACCCAAGTAGGTCATGTTGCATACGAGAAGATGTGCCTCAACGGGACAAACACATTGGTGTCGGTTTCATTTCTATATCGTCATTATGTCGAGAGTTATTGACATACAACTGTTGGTGACCTCGGATGACCTCGGCTGACCCTGTAGAGGTCACTGAACAAAAGTGGCACCTAAGTCATCAAGAATGGCGTATAATAACATGATCCAGAAGAAATTAGACTGATATCTTGGGTATCTTTGGAATAGGAAGCATTTGAATATTTCCCTATTGACTTATAATGGGGAGGTCACGAAATTGACCCGACCTCAGGTCGCCGATATACAAAATCCAAGATACACGAATTGTAGACATATGTGACCTTATGAAATCCTGTAAGTGTAAACCGATCATTCGAAAACTGTGACTGCTACGACCACCACAAGTTTTTTTTGGAGGTGGGTTTACATGACCTGGTCTGGCAACCTGACCTGAGATGACCCGATGTATTTGTTTTATATAATGTGCGCAATTGATGCCCGAACAGCTGTGCCAAGAACGGCAGCGCTGCGCGCCGCTGTTTTCCCGCTATCCTTGAAAAACCTGACGAAGGGTGTCTAAGGGTGTCCCCCGGCACGGCTTGGGTTAAGTCAGCATTCTGGTTGTAACAGGAGCTTGTCATAGCACGAACCAAAGAATAGTCACGAATTTCCAAGATATCCCATATTTATAATCAAGCAGAAAACAGACAGCATCCAACAGTTTTCGTTTGAGCTAAGATATCATACCAGCAATTTGAACAATTGCTACATGATGCCATAGTCAAAGCACATCCATATAACAATTTAACAACTGCATGTTTGAAATCGTGAGGTTTTAAAATATAAACATATGATGAGACACTGACCTCAGTTTGTCTTTCCTGCTTTCTTCACAGAGTGCAAAGCAGTTGATGTGGTTTTAGTAAGTGTAATTGTAGTGCGAGCAGTTGTTGTTGTTATGTATTGCAATTATCGTCATATTGAGCCACAATATTGCGCGATATCAGTTCACGGCGTATCAGGAGCCCCTTTATCTGGAGCCCCTTTAGTTGAATTTTCACTTATATTCTTTTTTGCATATTTTTTGTTTCGGTATCTATAAAACTATCGCCACTATAATCAGAGGGATGCAAATGTTATGTAAAATAGCGCACCAAGACAATCCATACGAACAATGTTAACAAACCGTCGAAAAGCAAATGGCTGTCGAGGCTCTATTCGGCAGCTGCTATCAGCGCTCACGAGCTGTTTTGTCGAAATGCTATTGGCCGGCGCTGACGATATGCTAGCCAATTTGTATCGATATTTCGAAGTTAGCAATGCTTCAAGTAGTGGTAAGCCCTCTGGGGTCTACCCGATACCTTTTTGCCACCAGCCAGTTCCTGGGGTCTTTGGAATATCTCAGCAACTAGTGTAAATCTGGAAAAATGAAAGGCATGGTTCGATTCAGAAAATTATGTTATATAAACCAGTGCCAATAACCCCAAATAGGCGATGTGAGTAGACACCTCCCTTTAAACTCCATTGCTTCCTCTCGTAATTAACGTGCTAAACCATCCATCATGCACACAGCAATTATGCAGTGTGCCTCGCTTAATTAAACTTCGAAGCAAACTTTGAACATTCAACTAAATTAACTCAACTTTGAATCCATGCCATATTCAGATACATGTTTGGGTCTCTAGGAATCATGAGCACAGTGGAGCAATGCAAAGATGGCGTAATGCGCATACAATCTCATTATCCCATCAGGCATGTGCCCGCTCGGCACCCGCAGTTTTCGGCGGTGTTCAGATGCTGTATTCGGACGAACGCATTGTGGCTGGTTGTTGGGCTGGGACGGTGATGCAGCCTAACATTGGATACCGCAATGCCAGCCTGGTCTGAACGAACCGGAGCTACTGTTGAAGGCTATATTAATGGAGTACGGATAAGCATGCTGGCTTGGCGGCATTTTAAGCTTCCGATAATGTCAAAGGAACTGACTTAACATGTCCAACGGAATACACAAAATATTTATCAAGCTTTTACATGCTTTGTATTTTTCTCTATGCTGTTGCCTACAGCATTAACCCGCGAGTTACTGGGGTATATTTCAATACGCGACTTACTGGGGGGGCTATTTTTTGCCCCCCCCTCTGATCTCCGGAACTACTGGACCGAATGTAAAAATTCAAACAGCATTCGATAGCCCTTGGAAATTTATCGAGGGAAACATAATATTGTTGACCTCAGGGTCACCGATGACGTCACAGGTCAGGTCAAGTACAAAATGTTTGACGGTGTCAAAAGGTCTCGATGGATGGAATTGTCACGCAAAATTGCGATATTAAACGCATAAACTGTCGATAAATCCGTATGATTCGTGTGTCTGACACTTCTAAGTACCTTTATAAGCTGTTTATGACCTTGGGTCAGGTCAAGGTCATCCGAGGTCACGAGGTCAAACTGCAGATTACGGTCATTAGGCGTTGTAACACATGCTTATGGGGTTGTTTTTCGTCTAGAAGGCGAAAAATGACCTTGGAACAGTGTTTGTTCCATATAAATAGACGTAAAAATCAAAAATGGAAATGCGTTTTTTATGCATAGTAATGCTGTGAGAAGTGGTCGATTTTTGTCATTTAAAGGTCATAACTCGGTAATTTATCAAGATATCGACTTTAAATTTGGTACACATATTCACCGCATACGTCTCGATCAGACATATTCCGGTTTTTGGATAATTCTGATTTTTTCTTGAAAATTTTGTTAAAAAACATTGGATTTCTCAAAATTTTGAATTAAAAAAACCCTCAAAAATCCGAGACAGCAGTTTGATAGCCCAGTCTAATTTCAGTAATTTGATTTAAAACAATTTAGTTTATCCCAATTATCGTACCTTTGACAGCGTTTTCCGTAAACCATTATTTTGCAACAAAAACCGAAGAACATGACGTCACTCTGACGTCATTCCCGGTTGACCTATCATAGCCTCATATTTTTCCGTTTGCCAACATGTGTAGAATTGATGTGAGAGAAGGTACTGCAAGTTTGGTGGCGACAACAGTGTTCGTTTAGGAGTTATGCAAAATAACGGGAGGGGGGGGGGGGCAAAAAATAGCCCCCCCAGTAACTTAGGGGTTAATCGCGGAAATATGTCGTTGGATGTGGCCGTTGCCAACGCACTTGCACTCTTTTTTCACGACGGTTGTTGACCTTGACTTTCCACCATCGATAACTGCCCAGGTGGCGACTTCCCGCCTTTGCTTAGCAGTAGTGTTTCATTAAAGGTAAACTAAGGCGTTATCCGACTCGTTTGAGCCTTGTTTTTTAGCAGCTGCCTCTCAGCTTTACCGCTGTTTTGTTCGCTTCTCCCACCTCGTGCTGATGATAAATGTAGGGCTCCAGTCGCCAATGCTCGCAAGTCATCCTTGTTAATTTAATTCGTTAATGCATTCCATGTTTTGCACAAGACTGTCGATTGTAAACATTTGGTGTTTGTCAGCGCGTGAATAGAGACTATCTAACACAGGCACGTATCCAGGATTTCGTCCACGGGGGGGGGGGGGGGTGACGGGGGCGGCGGCTCGAAAGGGACCCCTTCCCGAGCGCTCACAGGGTCCCCTTCCCAAGCGTTGAAAGGGCCGAACAAAACGGATGAAAAGGCACGTTACACGGATGGAAAATGCAGTATGACAGGTCATCGACCATACCAACTTTTAGGAGGTGGTGTTCGAAAACTGCCATATCAACTTTGGAACCAGCGACACCAATTTGGAATCAGCTATACCAACTTGGAATATTTTTTAAGCTCCAGACCTGGAAATCTTAAACAAATTGCGCGAAAATTTTGAGCCTTATGCCCACTCATCAATATGCATCCTCATCAATACGTCACATTGCGTATGGTGCGGACCTCTAAAAAATGTATTGTGCGTTTAAAAGTGCGGTAAAAAAGTGTTGAAGTGAACTATTTTGCCCAATTATATAGGAAAGTAGCAACATAACACATAAATGCGCCGAAAAACGGGCCGTTTTTTTCTAACCCGCATATAATTGAATTTGTCATTAAATTGCGCTGCTCCGCGGCGCATTTTTTTAAGTTGTATTCCCTGGACATTCTTACTGTTGAAAGGCCCAAGGTCCCTTCCGATCGTCTAGGGGCCTCTCCGAACTTCTCAACCCCTTTCTGACCTGTTCAGGGACTCATCTGGGATCCGCGAAAAGACATGATTAAATCGGCCAACTTTGACATGATGTTGAGTGGGTGATATATATTAAATACAAAGAGGACTTGCTCTACAAGAAAAGTTCAAATCGGAGCTTGCGGGTGTATTGTAACACCCTTTGCTAGCGATTAAGTGGCATTCGGTAACATGTCATTGCTCGTCTTAACCCTATTCCCTGCTGGGCAGATTCTGCCCCCCCCCCCGGTGGTTTTTCACTTTCCGCTTCTAAACCGTTGGGCTTAGCGTCCTGAAACTCTGTGACTTTTCCCAAAATTGAATGGCACGTGTTGTGTCAAAATTTTGAAAACATCGGTTTAGCAGAGGCGGTTCCAGGCTCCTGTTTTGTGGAGGGAGTTACGAATGCGGTTTTGCGGCGCATACTTCCTTCGTGGTTTGAAGTGCAATAAATGCGTCAGAAACAATTTCAATGCAATGTGCATCATAGATACTGGGATTGTACATATTTTGGGGGCAGAGACGCACTCAGACTATAAAAATGGGAGGCAATACCCACCTTCAAATTAGGTCCAACTTGAAATTATTAAGATGATATAAGCGTTACGCGCATGGTCCCCCATGTTTTTACTGGATCCCCCTATGCGCAATATATCGAATTTAACTAATTACAGCATATAATGCCCACATGTGACGTTCATGTCGTCCCAAACAATCACGAACAGCACATATTTTTTTCCGGAAAATCCCCCCATTTTACATTCCCTGAATACGCCTATGATTTTTATTTTGTTTTTGTCTTTTTATATATTACAGACCAGTACATTTGAAGCTCAAAAACGTTTGGAACATGAAAATCAGTCAAGCCACATGGCCGCAATGACCTTTCAAAAAACACCCAAAATGGTCGGATGTTTTTTGCCCCCTGACCCCCCATTTTTTAACAAAACAAAACTTTCAGGATCCAAAAAAAAGAGATCTTGTCATGGCAAATCTAAAGGCGTTTTCTCATCGCAATCGACTGAGCGGTTCTTGAGATATCTGGGGGGGGGGGGCAGAATCTGCCCCCCCCCCCCCGCAGGCTAACGTAATTCTGGCCGCCCGCAGGGAATAGGGTTAAAGACGAGCAATGACCTGTTACCGAATACCTCTTAATTGCTGACGAAGGGTGTTACAATATACCCGAAAGCTCCGATTTTAATATTTTTCTTGTGGAGTAAGTCTTCTTTGTATTTCATGTTCATCTGGGATCTCTACGTCCTTTGGGCCCTTCTGGTCTGACAGGGACTCCTCTGACCTTCTAAGAAGCCCCTCTTGTATGTCAAGGGGACATTCGGCCTGTTCAGAGGTCCTTCCAATCTGGCCAGGGACTGAACTGGCTGCTTCGTCACCCTGTCGACATGCTCAGGGGCCTCTCGTCCTGCCCAGGGGCCTCTCGTCCTGCCCAGGGGCCCCATTGTGCTGGCTAGGGGCACATTCGACGTGTTCAGGGGGCCCTCTCACCCGCTCAGGGGCCCTTTCGGTCTGGCCAGGGCCCCCTCTGACATGCACAGGGCTCTTTGGAACGTCCAAGGGGCTCTCTGGTCTTTCAAATAGGGTCCTGGTGGCTCTAACGGGCCTTTGAAGTGCTCTAAACTCTCTAGAGACCACGCTTCGCGTGGTAAAGAGCCCATGATACCACACTTCGTGCGGTCTCGTCGGCCCTTTTCGGCGTGCGCAGCGCGACGAAAAGGGCCCTCCGCCACCGAAAAGGGCCCTCCTGGCCTCCAGGGGGAGCGCACCCCCCCCCCCCCTCCCACTTGGCTACGTGTCTGATCTCCACCACTCTGTTTTGTTTATACTCGCTTTGCTAAGTCGTTTTTTGTTCCATTGCCGCCAAATATTCAGTATCTCTTTGCCTATTGTTCATTCATACATGTGTGCACAATGGGGCGAATGGCCAGCGCACAATAGAAGGTGTATATTGTGCCGCGCTGAAGCCAGGACTATTCCAGTGACCGACCGACCACTACTCTGTCTTTGTTGTTGCAGCCGCGGAACAAGAGGCTTTCGTCATTGTCGCTAGGATTCAGAGTGAATTATACTTCATGGTAGATGTGGCTATGCTTCAGTTCTAGGCTCTAGCTGATCGTCGTGGTCATTGATTTTGTAACGAAAGCTGATGTGTCTTATTTTTTGGCAGATTTCTTTTCACATGTATATCATGCGATGAAAATATACTTCAAAAGTGAAAGTTGTATTTTGTCAGCACGTACATGTGAATCTGGAAAAACGAGAGGCATGGTTTGATTAAGAAAATTATGTTATATAAACCAGTGTCAATAACCCAAAATAAGCGATGTGAGTAGGCACACTCCCTTTAAGACTGTTCTCATCCAACCGTGATGTCATCTATAAATGGCTGAATAACTTGGTGCTCATGACGGCCACAGTTGCGCTCTTTACAAATAGGCGAGGCAAGCTGTCCAATTTGACATAGGGGACCTGGACATGGCTCAAATCTAGTCTTGTGTCGCACCATTCTAAAAAGAATTAATGGGGCCACCATTGACCAGCGTGGTGATGGCTCACCCAACCTGGGATGGGAGCAGCAGGGTTGCAAAGTGCGCGTGCTTTCACGATGTGATACAAGCCATGTTGAAATAAAACTGGCCGCTTCTGGCCGCCAGATAAAGATAGCGAAAATTTCACCTTACTTTAATGTGGGGTACATCCCTTTCATTCGGCATATTTAACAAGAACCCACATGACCTCTCTCATGCACGTGCCATGCACATGCAAACTGCAGTATTAACATATGTTAGCTACAATGACCTATTTTCGTTTCATCTTGTGGCCACACAAAGGGCTCAAACACAAAACAGACAAGTGTCTGTGACGCGTAACTATGTTACCTATATGCATGCAAAGTTTAGACCGCACAGGTTGAAAGGTACGTGCGGTGGGACGGCTAATGCTTGTTGTGGTCAATATTCTCCACTTTCTTAAAATCCTTTCCTGTGAGAGAGTATCTCGACAACGCCAAACACCACGTCCACGCACTTTTGGCACAGGCATTATGAGTGTCACGCCTCTTGTCAGTGCCACCAGCATCGCCATGGGTACGCCATGTCACCGGTGGCGCGTGCAAAAGGAGTCCCCATGCAATAGGCACCGTATATAGGCTAAGCAATAGGCTATCTTTAGGGCGATATTGTGCAAACCTGAACCATTAACTTGTTTTCCTTGTTTGGTCACCACCAGCCAATGGCGCGTGTCAAACATCCACAAAGTGGGTTTGAGATTGAAATCGGGTGACAGGCGCTACAGCAAAAAATGCAGTGAACCTCCATTCCGGAGAAATGATGCTTTAGAAATGCTTGATATATACCAAGACGACTTGTGGAGTGTGGATATTAATGTCTATTATTTTTGTTTCAGGTGAGTCACATCTACTGTTCGTGGTGGCAGAAACTGTAAGTAATATACTAGATACAGTAGATACAGACTCTGCTAATACAGACATAGACCTGTATAGTGTCGGTATTATGCCTATACTTATATACCAAACTATATATATAACTATATAACTGTATAACTATATAACTATATATATATATATATATATATATATATATATATATATATATATATATATATATATATATATATATATATATATATATATATATATATATATATATATATATATATATATATATATATATATATATATATATATATATATATATATATATATATATATATATATATATATATATATATATATATATATATATATATATATATATATATATATATATATATATATATATATATATATATATATATATATATATATATATATATATATATATATATATATATATATATATATATATATATATATATATATATATATATATATATATATATATATATATATATATATATATATATATATATATATATATATATATATATATATATATATATATATATATATATATATATATATATATATATATATATATATATATATATATATATATATATATATATATATATATATATATATATATATATATATATATATATATATATATATATATATATATATATATATATATATATATATATATATATATATATATATATATATATATATATATATATATATATATATATATATATATATATATATATATATATATATATATATATATATATATGCTCCTAAGAGTCCGCCAGCTATCGTATGCCAGTATTATCGAACCATATTTCTAAACCATAACTTGTCATACCTTAAGTTTATTTAATGAGCAATCGTGTGTGCCAACTTTGGCGTCGCCGGGTGCTAGAGTTTTCGTACTTCACTCGTAAGGCGGGATGTTCATCCAGGAAGCGGACAGGGTCAACTTTGTAAGTTTTGCGTGGACATTAAACAACTCTCACTCTTAGGAACATCCGCGAACTTTCAAGACACATTAAAACAGGCGCATGATAGCGAGAAAATATTGCCCGCCCGCTCCCAAAGTAGTTTGCTTAAGTTCACACTTACTTCTAAACCGGGATTGCTTGTCACCATGATGGGGTGCTAAACGCCAGAACTCCGCTCGTCGAGACGTGTTCAGCGCCGATTCCAGAATACATTAAATCGTATCAGGTGCTGCGATCGAGTTCGAACAAACTTGGTGTCACTACTTTGACACAACTGTTGTCTTATGTAGTGAGTATTGCCCCGACCAACATTCCCAATGACTTCATAAAACCAATTAAGTTGTCAACTGGAGGTTTGATAGACCTAGCGTATCCTCCACCTCACAAATCGCACACCGCCTATGCGAAAATGAAGTAGTTGGTCCGACGGTTGTTTAAAGGGATTATACGGGTTTTTCGCAGAATAGTTGAGCTACATAGTAACGTACTTATTTATAAAGGTGGTAGAAGTCCCACGGTAGCCACATTTTTTTTTCTGGAAATGACCTCTTCTGCACGTAAGGACATTTCAAAGTGCGCGGTGATGCCAATTGCCACCGCATACTTTCTGCAGGACCGGCTGAGGCAGAGCCAGTCATCTCTTTTATGCTAATAAAAACACCTCACTTATGGCATATTTTCGGTACAAAATGCAATATTCTAAAAAAATAAACTTGTTTTGTTCCAACGACAGCAGCAGTTAGCTAGTTTTTCCCATCAAATTCGATATTTTTATGAATTTGCATGCCGATACGCCACCAGCAAACTCTCAACGCCGAAGGCTAGAGATAAGAAAACCACAAAACCCGAACGAACAGTGTGTAGTAATAAAGAGTCCCGTAAGTTTTGAATTGCATAATCCTTTTGTGATCCAATGTAGGACTTGCAGGTATTTGAAAACCCTAAAATTGATTGCTGCAGATTCTAAAATAAAAGCGGTGGACAGTAATGCCGATCAAGTATACTCGTTATCTGATACAAGTCCGAAAAACGCACAAGTTTTAACGCTGATAATTGCTGAAATAATGGACTAAATGAGCATTGAGGTCACTGTTATAGTCCCTGTCTTAAACGTGTTTGCAACTCATACAACTGCAAAAGAGTGCATTTCTTTTTAGGACGGAAACTCGTATAATCCCTTTAACCCGCGAGTTACTGGGGGGCTTTTTTAGCCCCCCCCCCCCCCTTAGGAATATTATAAATATCTCAATAACTAATGCAGATATCGACGCCAAACATTCAGTACCATTCCGGGAATCATTTGTACACCTTTTGTGGAAAAAGTGTAAAAATTTCGTCATAAATTTGTCGAGATATAGTGAATTTAGTGACGTCACTAAACACGATTTTGACACCAAAATCGGCTAAACTTTGCCAGGCCGTACAAATGCTGCATTTGAAGAAAAATGCAATAAAAAACTTTAGAAGGTCGAACATTGCAAGGGCTACAAACCAGCAATCTCAAAATTTCGAAAAATTTAGTTTTGGACCCCAAAAAAAGGGAAAAATATATTTTTTTTTGAAAAAAATGCTCACAAAATCAAATTTTTCAACGATATTGAAAAAACCGGAATATATGTCAGATAAAGACATATGGGCAACTACCATACCGAATTTCAAAGTGACATAATCTTTTTTGACTGTCATGGAATATAAAGTATGGGTAAATCATGACATCATATTTTGAATTTTCGTTTTTTTACTTTTATTGACCGGATATAGACAAATAAATGCCAGCACTGTTTTTTTTTAGATAAAACTGATATAGAAACATGCTTTTTTAATTTCGATTTATCAATTTCAAATTTTGACCTCCAGTGACCTGAACTTGACCTGAACTTGGCACTAACTTCACGTAAATGAAGTCAGGTGGTAAAATTACTACCACTATCGAATTCTACGCGTAAAAGCATCCATAAAACATGTGTTGCATGATTTTCGTAGTATTTTGTGTGACCTTTTGTGACATGACCTTGACCTATATCTTTCCAACAATCTCACTTTAGCTCATGTGGGATATGTATCATACCTTTGACAGCACTTTGGGTGATTATAGGCGCAATCGAAGGCTATGGATAGCAAGTATTGTCCATAAACTCAAATACCTCGATTTTGACGTTTGACTTGACCGTGACCTGACATGTGACCTTAATTTTACATTTTTAAGTTTGCGTTAGGCTTATCTCATTGAGCGCTTTCGAATGCCGCCTTGCACGTCCCGCTGTAATTATTGATTCTGAAGATACCAGGGGGGCTACCCCCCCCCCCCCCCCCCCCCAGTGAGTCGTATTACAGAATATACCCCAGTGACTGCCGGGTTAATAAACACCAGATTAAAGGGATATTGCCACCTCCGGAGCATTTCTAAAAAGCAACTTAAATGGATGGTGGGGATCAACAATCATGTATGCTCAAGCTCAAACTTGCTCCTGCAGCACCTGAAGCAGTGTATCGGCAAAACATTTTGTATTTATTTCTGACTCCAAAACGTTTGGTACCAGCTGTGCTCAGTACTAGATTCATGATGGCCGCTCTCATCCAGTTTGGCTGTGGAATTGGCGCCCGCCCAAAGCTGAAGCGTGCGAATTCGCCGAGACTTGGCCTTGAAAAGTCTGTCTGTGTTAAAAGGTATAGGTCACAAATCTCCTACGTTCCCAAAGTCGAGCCATAGCAATTCTTGCTGTCTTATTATGAAAGTGGCTAAGGTTGTTGAAAATATATTTAACTGCATACGCTTTTTAATTGTAAAGTTCACTGACGGAATGCTGATGTGTTTGCAACATTCAAAAGAAAATAATATTCCGCAAAGAAGTGATTCTAAATAGTGATGAGACGACTTCAATTTTAGGAATGTGTTCCAAGCATGAGTGGTGCAAATGTTTTTTTTTTCTCTAATGGAGGAGTTTCAGGACCCAAATTTTGCAGGTAAAATAGGACACGCTTAATCGACCGATACACACCAAACTCCATATTGGCCCACGAGGTGGCAATATCCCTTTAACCCGCGCCATGCCGGTGCTCAGCGCCACCTTCGCCGTACTGGGGGGAGGCGTTTCGACGTCCCCCTCGAACTCGGTTACTATGTGACTTATACAAGAACCAAAAACACTGTTCGAACGCTCGTCAAAAAGCATTTTGAAATTATTTAGGACATTTTGTTTATCTGGTCAACATTGAGGTCACCAGAGGTCATCAAAGGTCAGATTTTACAGTTTCAGGACTTTGTTCCAGAAACTCCCAAATATATCGGAAACTATGATAGCTAAGAACAAACGGGAAAAGCAATCGAAAGCTCTTGAAAATTGAAATCGACACCTCATGCTCCAATTTTAGCTCAATTCAATGGTTCAGGCTCCAGAGGACATTAAAGGTCAAAAAGGCTATTTTTGCCCAAACTGTTTTTCACAAATAACTGTTTATCGAATTACGATAAGGCTATAATCTTGACGCCATCGTGTTTGTCTCGTCAAGGTGCTTTGAATGACATTCATGATGACCAGGTTAGGTCAACTTATAGATTTCACCTCAGGTCAAGGTCAAGTGGTGACCCAATTAGGTCATGTTGCACATTTGGAGATGTGCCTTGACGAGACAAACACATTGGTGCCGGTTGCACTTCTCTATCTTTATTTTGTCAATAGTTATTGACAAGAAAGTGTTGGTGACCTCGGATGACCTCGGCTGACCCTGTAGGGGTCACTGAACAAAAATTGCACCTGGGTCTTCAAGAATGGCCTATAATAACATGATCCAGAAGCAATTGGACTGATATCATGCGCATCCTCAGAATAGGAAGCATTTGAATATTTATCCATTGACTTATAATGGGGAGGCCACGAAATTGACTCGACCTTAGGTCACCGACATCAAAAAAGAATCCGAGATATACGAATTGTAGGTACAGGAACCCGCAGTTACTATGGTACACACTACGGTCCGGTTTATCTTCTCCTCTAGCGTTTGTTTGACTGCGAATTAAGAAACGACAATAAATGCATTCAAACCGCATTACTGAGAGCTTCAAAATGATATATTGATGCATTGGCTCACCTTATCTATTGTCTGATTTTAAGCAAAAATACGTTTTTAGCTCTTTGCGGAGGAAAATATGTTTTTGCCTACAATCAGCCAATAGATAAAATAGCCAATGCATCAATATATAATTTTGAAGCTCTCAGTAGTGTGGTTTGAATGCATTTATTGTCGTTTCTTAACGCCCTACGGGGGTCCTAAAACGGCACCCACTGAGGTTTTTCTTGCATACCTTTTTCGACATGCGGCACATCTTCCTGAAATTTTTAGTAGCTAAGTATACAACAATTATACGTATGCTGTAAAAATTTCATTAAAATTGGTTCATAAATTTGGGAAATAATTATGTTTTGATGACGTCATGTTGGTAGAAAAACGATAAATGTTTGCAAAAATCTTAGAAAACAGACTTTTGAAGGACATTGCAAACGCAATTAAGCAAAGATATAAAATGTCATTTTCTTTAAATGTCAATCTCGAATTTTCGAAATTTTGGGTTTTTGATCCCTAAAATGAACAAAAACTGATTTTTTGGAAAAATCACCACAAAATCAAATTTTTCAAGATGTTAAAAACACGGAATATATGTGAGAAAACTGAGTATGGACAATACTCAAAGCAAATTTCTAAGAAATATCTCTATTTTTGACTGAGTGATGGCTCCCAGTGTAAGAAATTCATGACGTCATTTTTCAATAACTTTTTTGGATTTTTTTTTTACCAGATACGAATAAATAATTACCTTTTCTGTATTTTTGAGACAACACTGGTCTAGGAACATGCCTTTTTATTTACATTATCAATTTATAATTTTGAGGTTTTCTGACAGCAAAATCGCTGTTCTGGACGTGGTCGGTCTAGGTCATTCACTTGACCTGGAAGGTCCCTCGTTGACCCGAAACCTACAAATTGCATACGCTAGATTCCAAACATGACAGGCAACATGTTGGTTCTTACCGCGTTGCTCTATGTTGATTGGTTGGGAAGTTAACAGGGGTATTTTTTAGGACCCCCCGTAAGGCAAAGGTGAAAAAAACTCCCGTAGGGCGAGGGTTAACCCGGCATTGACTGGGGCCTCAGCAGAACGCCATTGACTGAGGGGGGCGTTAAACGCTCCCTCCCCCCCCCCCTTCTGGTTATCCTCCAAACCAATGATCGCAGCGATACTCGCAAGGCGGCAATCGAAAGCTCTCAATGAGACGAATCTAAAACATGCTAAAAAATATCAAAATGATGTCAAATGTCAGGTCACGGTCAGGTAAAAGGTCAAAATCGGCGTATTTGAGTTGATGGGCCATACTTTCCATCCAAAGCTTTCGATTGCGACCAGTTTTACCCAAAGTGCTGCCAAAGGTATGATACATATCCCGCATGAGTTAAAGTGAGATTGTTGGCCAAGGTCAAGGTCAAGGGCAGGTCACAAAAGGTCACTATGCTAAAAATATCTACGAAAGTCATGCAACACATGTGTTAGGAGATATTTTCCACGTATAATTCGATAGTGACGTAAATGTCAATTTCAGGTCAAGTTCAGGTCACCGAAGGTCAAAATTTGTAATTGATAAATCTAAATAAAAAAGGCATGTTGCTAGACCAGTTTTGTCTCAGAAATACAGTGGTGACATTTATTTGTCTTTATCTAGTCAATCAAAGCCACAAAACACAGTTTCACACTATGTTTCACACTATGACGTCATAAGTTACCCATACTTTAGATGTCATAAGTCAGTCAAAAATCAAGATATCAGTTCGAAATTTGGCATGGTGGTTGTCTAGATATGGTTCTCTGACATAACTCCCGTTTTTTTAATATTTGAGAAAATTGTGATTTTGTGATTATTTTCAAAAAAAAAGTTTTTGAGTTTTTGGGAGTCAAAAACTAAAAAAACTAAAAATCCGAGATATACAGTTTTTAGCCGTCACAATTTTTTAATCTTTTTGGCGTTTTCGATTGCATTTTGCTTCAAATGTGGAATGTGTACGGCTTGGCAAAGTTTAGCTGATTTTGGTGTAAAACTAGTGTGTAGTGACGTCACTAAATTCGCTATAACTCGAACAAATTTCAACGATTTGTGTTTATTTTTCCACATAAGAAGTAAAAATGATTTATAGGAAGGTATCTGAAGTTTCACGTTGATAGCTCTATTAGTGTTCCAGCTATTGCGAAAATTCTTCAGGGAGGCGTTAAACGCCCCCCCCTCCCCCAGTCAATGGCGAGTTAATTCGCAGTCAAACATACGCTAGAGGAGAAGATAAACCGGACCATAATGTGTACCATAGCAACTGTGGGTCCCTGTACCTACGACCTTATGAAATCCTGTAAGTACGAAATCGATCGGCCAAGAACTGTGGCTGTGGTACGACCGGAAACGTTTTTGGAGTTGGGGTCACGTGACCTGGCATGGTGAGCTGACCTGGGATGACCCGAGGTCAAAAATTTCACACTATGTGGGTAATTGATGCCCACATACCTGTGCCTAAAACGACGGCACTGTGCGCCGCCGTGCTTCCGCTATCCTCGAAAAACCTTAGGGGGGCTTCTAAACGCCCCCCCCCCGGCACGACGCGGGTTAAGATGCTACTCTGCATGTTTTTTTGTTGTTGTGAAATACGAGAAAAAACTGTAATGTTTATAGAAGTATAGTTTTTAGTAAATAACAGATAGTAAAAGGTATGAAGAGATAGTAAATATACAAAACATGCATACATTACTTCCAAAGATGTTTTTGCCCAAAACCAAATCGCAAATTGTTTGGGATGGATGTTTGCTTAATTATATGTTATAAACAGAACAAGCATTGCCCTTCAAGAACGTAACATTTACATTGCGAGTGTTATCTCTTTCAGTGTTGCGATCGATGTTCATTGAATACCAAAGCAAAACTACAACTTTTAATCACCAAAGTAGCTTAATCGAATAAGAGAGAATAATGTATTATGCATCTGTATTCGAAACGTCGCTGGGAGATCCCGTTCTGTATAAGATGACATTGGAAAACAATTGGGCAAACGCATGAATTCCGAGGTCAACCTCACATGTTTGTCGAGGTTAAATGAAGGCGGGTATTATATGAGCCCAGATAAACGTTGCCAAAATAAACAATACTCCCCAGGATTTTTTTTTGTCACAGGATATTCCAGTTTCAGCATCCCCTTGGTAAGCAGTGATATTTAAACTGCTTTTATTTCACGGATGGATGTTCGGATCTGGCGACAAGATCTCATTCAAACGAGCTCTGGAGTTCAGCAGCTGTGCCCACTTTTTCTGATACCCAATCTAAAGATCCTGGTTCCAAACACCGTTCAAATAGGACCCCGGGTGCCACTATTGGCCAGAGCGGAAACGGACTTAACAGGTTCGCGTTTCTGTAAACAGTGTAATTGATTGGCGACTCGACTAAAGCCATTCAGGCGCAATGTTGGCAGCGTTAGGCTTTGAATAGCGACAGACATGCTTGTTGAAGCGATCCAGTCATTATGTTATCAACGTTATAATATTAATACAAGTTGTGATCCAATGAATTCCGTGTGAGCAGGATAATAATACATCTTGTCATGCAGCTATGTCCCCTGATTAAACTCCCACTGATGTCCATTGAATTCCATTGATTGAACTCACACTTGATTGAACTCACCTTGTCGCGCCGGGAGAAGGTCCTGTCGCACGTGCGACAGTGAACTGCCTGGTCGATGCACTACTAAAAATGTAGTCTATCAGATCACTTGTGTGAGGTGCGCTACCTCTCACTCAAACGAACCACCTCCGACATACGTAGGGGAAACTAAACGGTGTGTCAGATACCGGTTCGATGAACACTAGAGACGGGGTGAATCGCTCTCAACAAACCCCATTCGGGGAACACCTGACATGCCACCCTAATAAGTCAGAGCCTCGGCTAACCATCGCTATACTCCGTCGATGTAAAGACACTGCAGACCGGTAGATAGCCGAGGCTCTGGCCATTCGAGACAGACAGCCCAAACTGAATAGTCAGTTTGATACCTGGCAGCTGTTAGGTCCTTGAAGTGTGTTCCTGGGGCTGGCGGTCTGACAATATGTGGCTCCTTTGTATCGCCTAGCATAGCACTAGCATGTTAGTGCTAAAGTTGATACTCGTACACCGTTTGTAAATAACTGTAAATATGTGAGTGATGCAGCTGTGTAATTCGTTTTGATGGCCTTTGCTCGTGTTGAGGTGGAGGGGTTCGGTTTAACCCTCGCCGTACGGGGAGGGGGGGGGGGGGGGCCTGACAGCCCCCGCCTGAGGTTTTTCTTGTATAACTTTTACCCATGAAGCGCATCTTGCTGAAATTTTTGGTAGCTGAGTTTACAGCAATTATACGTATGCAGTATAAATTTAATTGAAATTGGTTAAGTAGTTTGGGAGATAATCATGTTTTGATGACGTCATGTTGGTGGAAAAACGATAAATATTTGAAAAATGTTAGAAAACAGATTTTTAAAGGAAATTGCAAACACAATTCACCAAAGATACAAAATGACATTTTCTTTCAAATGAAAATCTCCGATTTGCAAAATTTTGGGTTTTTGACCCCTAAAATTGGAAAACAAATGTTTGTTTTTTTCATCCCCACAAAATCAAAATTTTCAAAGATATTAGCGACACCGGAATACATGTGAGAGAACTGAGTATGGACAATACTCATACCAAATTTCAAAGCAATATCTTCATTTTTGACTGAGTGATGGCTCCCTAAGTGTAAGAAACTGATGATGTCATTTTTTTTATAACTTTTTGCCTTTTTTGATAAGATACGAACAAATAATTACCTTTTCTGTATTGCTGAGCCAAAATTGGTCTAGGAAAATGCCTTTTTATTTACATTTATCAATTTCTAATTTTTAGATTTTCTGAAGAGCAAAATCGCTGTTCTGGACGTTGTAAATCCGAGGTCATTCACTTGACCTGTAAGGTCATCCGTTGACCTGAAACCAAAAAATTGCATACTGATAGATTTATCTCATGACAGTCAATATTCTGGTTCTTACCGCATTGCTCTAAGTTGCTTGGTTTAGAAGTTAACAGGGGCCCTGTCAGCCCCCCCCCCCCCCGTAGGGCGAAGGTGAAAAAAGCTCACGTAGGGTGAGGGTTAATGCAGGGAGATATTAACTGGAGTTTCACTATTGGGGTTTCATCAATTCTGATGAAGCCGCAATGGTGAAGGGCTAGTTTGCATCTCTCTTTGTATTTTTCGAATTTGTCTGCTTTAACGTGAACAAAGGCTATATAAACAATAATTATAAAGTGTGGACAATTTTATTTTGGCGGCTTTGTATAAATAAAGGTCACGTCTCATATCGGATCGTTGGAAAACTATGTTTGAATTGTGTTAACTCTGATGAAGCCGCAATGGTGAAATATTAGTTATTATTACATGGCTCCATCAAACATTTTATACTTGATTGTCCACTATATCGAACACTGAGAAACATTCTGTTTAGCAAAATCAAAGCAAAATAACTGAAACGCTCCATAACGATTTTACTCAGTTATCTTCAGCACACATCCTTGATGTACTTGTTAACGGCTCATCACTTAACGCTGTGGACGGCTGGCACGTGGCCGAGTGCTTCCAGGACTACATTAAAGGGGCCTTGGCATCGCGACGTGCGGCGGCGGCGGCGGCGGCGGCGGGCGGCGGTGCCGCGGCGCTACAGTGGAAAACGACACCGGCGCAACATAGTACCGAGGCGGCAGATAGGGTTGTTTTGATTGTATTTACGTATTACCATTATGAGTTATAGGTTGTTTTTGTTTTTTATTTGCTCCTATTTATTATCATTATCATTACGAGTGTAGGAGAGGCGCCTTGTCATAAGCCGACAGAGCTTTTGCGCCAATCCTAAAACATTGTATGTTATCGTCCTTTTATAATGCTGAATAAAATGTATTCAACAACAACAACATGTAAATTGGCCATGTGATATTTTGAACTATTGACCGGTTATCTTCCCGCTAGAAGTAGCATACGCTTTTCTGACATCGTCATAGCGTCGGGCAAAAGCAGGTTGCTCGTGTATTGATATTCTTCCCCCCCCCAAAAAAAAACGATATTTTATTTCATTTGAACCCTTCTCGTGGCAAACGCCGCTTGTTGAGTTTCCATTTATTGTTTTCAACATGTCCGAGCAACCCCGTTTGCATTTACTTGAGCCACAGCAAAGAAGCAAAGAAGCGGGAAGATAACCGGTAGCAAAAGAAGAAAGAAGATAACCACAGCAGAGAAGCGGGGCTCAGCCAGACGTACACCAACCACAGGATTCGGGCCCCAGTGATAGGAGCCTTGCTCACGCAGCGTTTGAAGGAAGACACATTCAGCAGCGAAGTGGCAACAAATCAACTTCATCGCTGCAACACTATGCTCAGATTGTGTCAGAAGAGCAACTTTAGAACATAAGCAACACTATCAGCCTTGTGGGACAGCATGTGCGAAATGCAACAGCAGCAACGATGTCGACGGAGGCGCGGACTAGTGATCAGACCTTCAACAGCTGCATATTTAACTTCAACATGACCCGATAGAGCTGCGAAGTGACATCATATCATCATCTGAGCATCTGGTATTATATGTGATAGCAGATCACTGACGTGAATGTGAACGTTGGTGTGACTTGTTTGCAAATAATCCATTCAAAAATATAATTAAGATATGTACTGAAAAGCTAGAGGGTTGGCGAGGCAATACAATGAATGGCACATGAGGCAGCGGACAAAACTAATATACACGAAAGTTATATAATGAGAAAAAAACAGCGTTGGCCATGTAATACAACGAATACTGCATGGGGTAGCGGTCAATAGTCAAAACTATTGCCTTCTGTGCCATCACTGTATCCCTCGGGTGAAGACATCACAAGCATTATTGCCCTCGGCTTCGCCTCGTGCAATAATACATGATTCGGTCTTCACCCTCGGGCTACAGTAACGTCACATGAGGCAATAGTTTTGACTATTGACCGCTACACCATGCAGTATTCGTATAATATATCTCTCTTTGTAATTTCCGAATTTGTCTACTTTACCATGAGCAAAGGCTATATAAACACGATTTATAAAGTCACACTGATATCAATGGACGCACAGTTAGAACATGAGTATAAGTTAATGCCTAGTTAGATTGGAACGGTTATTTAGAATGGACGGACACCGTAGACCAGCGCAATAGAGAGGAATGTTTCTTTATGTCAATCAATGGAGTATGATTGTCCACAGCTTACGACCAAGTTCTGTGGTTTAACTCGCCATTGACTGGGGGGGGGGGGCGTTTAACTCCCCCCCCCCTCCCCCCTTGATTAATTTTCGTAATAGCTCAACAACCAATAGCGCTATAAACGTGAAACTTCCGTTACCTTCTTCTAAATCATGTTAACGTCTTCTGTGAAGAAATTTGGTCTAAAAATTTCGAGTTATACCGAATTTTGTGACGTTACTACACAAGAGTTTTATACCAAAATCAGCTGAAATGTAACAGACCGCACAAATGCTACATTTGAAGCAAAATGCAATCCAAAAACGTCAAAAGATGGAAAATTGCAAGGGCTACAACATGCCTATCTCTAAATTTAGCATTTGTTTTGGTTTTGACCCCAAACAAATTCAAAAGTTTTTTAGGGGGGGGGGGGGGGAATGCCCACAAAATCAAATATTTCAAAGATATTCAAAAAACCCGAATATATGTATGAGAACCACATATGCGAACCTACCATACCAAATTTCAGAATTATATCACCATTTTTGACTGACTTATTGCATCTGAAGTATGGGTAACTCATGACGTCATATTAAAAAAATTGCGTGTTTTGGATTGTGTGACCAGATACAGACAAATCAATGGCACCACTGTATTTCTGAGACAAAAATGGTCTAGCAACATGCTTTTTTGTTTAAATTTAGCAATTTACAATTTTGAACTTCGGTGACTTGAACTTGACCTGAAATGGACATTTACTTGACGTAAATGAAGTCAGATGGTGAAATGACTATCACTATCGAATTATACGTGGAAAATAACTCATAAAACATGTGTTGCATGACTTTCGTAGATATTTTTAGCATAGTGACCTTTTGTGACCTGGCCTTGAACTTGACCTTGCCCAAAAATCTCACTTTAGCTCATGCGGGATGTGTATCATACCTTTGGCAGCACTTTGGGTGAAACTGGTCGCAATCGAAGGCTTTGGATGGAAAGTATGACCCATAAATTCAAATACGCCGATTTTGACCTTTGACCTGACCTTGACCTGACATTTGACCTCACTTTGACATTTTAGGACTTATTTATATTTTTATCATTGAGAGCTTCCGATTGCTGCCTTGCGCGTCTCGCTGCGATCATTGGTTCGGAAGATAACAAGGGGGCGGTTAACGCCCCCCCCCCCCCCCCCAGTCAATGGCGTTCTGCTGAGACCCCAGTCAATGCCGGGTGAAGAAAAATGGTCCAAATCAGCCGCTCATGTCGCTGACCCAAATTTCCAGTCGGCAACGCTGGTCCGGAACATTGCCTATAGTGTTGCCGTGCGTCTGGTCGGGTGAGTTGGGTTCCGACGCCGGCACCGACCGCGCGGCCACCAGAGCCAGCGGCGCTCCAGAGGCCACCAGAGTCCGCGGCGCATACCAACTGCCATTGATTTATAGACGACAGCACCCGAAAACGGCCGCAATCGCTCGGACATAGCACCAATGTCACAGCGTTACAGCCAACGCCACCAGTTTGTTACAGACAGCACCACAACTGTTAAAGACACCAACTTCCACAACATCACAGAGAGCCAAACTCTCACACGGCGACAATAGACAGCACAGCTGCCATCAACAGCAACGCAACTGTCATCAACAATACCACAACTGTCATCAACAGCAACATAACTGTCATCAACAGCAGCTGTCAACTGGCATCAACAGGAACTGTCAACTGGCATCAACAACAATACAACTGTCATGAACAGCAACATAACTGTCATCACCAGCAACGTAACAGTCATCAACAGCAACACAACTGTCATCAACAGCAGCACAACTGTCATCAACAGCAACACAACTGTCATCAACAGCAACACAACTGTCATCAACAGCAACGCAACTGTCATCAACATCAATTGTCAACAACAGAAACGCAACTGTCATCAACAGCAACACAACTGTCATCAACAGCAACTGTCAACTGGAATCAACAGCAACTGTCAACTGGAATCAACAGCAACTGTCAACTGGAATCAACAGCAACTGTCAACTGTCATCAACACAAACTGTCAACTGTCATCAACAGCAACGCAACTGTCATCAACAGCAACATAGTTGTCATCAACAGCAACACAACTGTCATCAACAGCAACACAACTGTCATCAACAGCAACGCAACTGTCATCAACAGCAACACAACTGTCATCAGCAGCAACTGCAAACTGTCAACAGCAACTGTCAACTGTCATCAACAGCAACACAGCTGTCATCAACAGCAACACAACTGTCATCAACAGCAACATAACTGTCATCAACATCAACACAACTGTCATCAACAGCAACGCAACTGTCATCAACAGCAACACAACTGTCATCAACAGCAATTGTAAACTGTCATCAACATCAACTGTCAACTGTCATCAACAGCAACTGCCAACTGTCATCAACAGCAACACAACTGTCATCAACAGCAACACAGCTGTCATCAACAGCAACACAGCTGTCATCAACAGCAACACAACTGTCATCAACAGCAACACAACTGTAATCAACAGCAACACAACTGTCACATCAGCCGTACGGCTGTCACACGGTCACAACAGACAGAATTTCCCCAGTCGCGCGGTGGAAGGAGCCAGCATGCCTGAGAATAGGTGAAATTCGTTTCTCGCAGCCGGCAATCCGGTCGTTTCAGAAGCGTTTCCGGCGCTTGGCAGACGTATTCAGGCTCGCCATCTGTTGCTGAGCTGAGGTTCTCAGCTCTTCCAGCTGTAGTATTGAGTCGTCAATCGGTCTGCAAGTCGGCACTCGAGCGCTCTGCATCTGCCCAGGCTTGGACTAGGCCTGTGATGCCGTTAGTGGGTTTCATATAAGATTGAGAGACAGCTCATCGGTATGTATTGTCTCTGATTGTTTGCTTTTAACAAGTTAGATAGGTACAATCAAGATCGCATTCAGTTGTATTGGAAAGTTGTTGCGTTGTCTGTAAAGTTCAGTACAGTCTGTAAAACGTCAGAGCTGAGTTCGCTGTAACGTTGGGGGGTGACTGTACTGGCTGATGGGCGATGGCTGTTTTTAAAGATGGTTTACGGGGCCATACACTAATCAAACTCTTTATCATTGAATTTGCAGAATTGAAATAAGTGATAAGGCCAACATGTCCATCTGTTATGGTTTCAGCAACTGGAATGGCGCCACAAGCCTTTTTTATATCCCATGATGTTCGATGCCTCCCTGGAGCGAATAATCGAGCGAGGCGATGACACCACTCGTATGGGAATGACTGCATACCGTCTGCTTTTGGTCAGCGGGAATGACTGCATACTGTCTGCTTTTGGTCAGCGGGAATGACTGCATACTGTCTGCTTTTGGTCAGAATCGGCTCAGGTATGCGACTCGATTGATGAAGCACACTTCAGCGTCACATCGGAATCGATGGAGAGCGCAACTTGTGCGAGGCGCGCGCGATGCATCGATTATGTCGGCCACCACATCTGTAACGTCAGCAGCCGTTCCCACGCGCCGCGTTTTGGGACTGCGATAACCGCATTCATCACTGCAAGCTGGACCGGAAAAAAAACAATGATGGCTGATAGCAATAATTATTTTAGAAATGTACGCTTAAATTATTTGGTAATGTCACCAATATTCAGAATATGTCATATCGTGGGTTTAAACTGTGCAGAAAGCCGCCGACAAATTATGTCAAGTGACGTCATCCGGGTCTCCATGCACAAACATAACAGGTTGTATGACCAAATATTGATCCCCGCTTGCTTGATTCCCGCCGCTTGTTTGCTTTAGTTGATAATCAATCAGTAGTGACGGTATCGGGAAATATTCATTTAAAGTTTGACCAATGTTAAAGGTATCTGTCCTGACTCTGACCCGACCTTTCCATATACTGACTCTATAACGAGGCCAGTTGTTGACATTGCGCAGATACGCCAGGGAGTGGCTGGTTAAACCCACAAACTCATCAACTGTAACTGAAATAAATTACACGGAGCATTCTGAATACAGAATCCCAGCAGCAATCAAAACAACCAGCAGGCTATGCCAGCAAAACTTTGACCCTTAAAATCCGACCTCACCGCAGGCTACTCCTGGGGACTGAAGTAGAGAACAGGCAAAAGTTGTTGATCAAATCTAATTAGCGGCCACTCATCCATCTTCTAAATCGAATTCGTAGCGATGTAATTCCGGCTCGAGTGACCAAATTTAGTATCCAATCTCGTTAATTACTGCTGCAATGAGAGGCTCCGGATGCCAAGTCTCTTTTGGGGACAGGGCGAGAGCACGTCACGCAAGCCGAGTACGTGCTTTGCTTGTACGTGCCATACTTTGGTGATTGGTTATCGACGAGAGCATCATTATTTTAAACCCTAGATGATAAATAGAAGTACCAAAAAAGCAGATCGATCCTTACGAAGGGCATAGTCAACAGACTGAAGAGGTTTGCTTAACTATGATGCTCAGTGTTAAATTAGCTTCACTGCGCAGAAACACTCGTACGATGAACAATATACTCCTGTCGGGAAAATCTCAACTTAATATTACTTCACTCTCTGGGAAATAGCACATGGAGAATGGCGCATTTTTGGCCACTCGGTAAAATGTTACCGTCAAGTTAATCATGTTATCACTTTGGCATGATGTTTTACCTGAATATTGATTGCAACCGTGTTTAGATCTGTTTTACTACCAGTAAAACGCCTTCTTGGGCGATGACCGAGCGGGCGCGCACTGGTAAAGCTAAAACAGGCTTGACATATGAAACGGTACGGGAGCACAAGTGGTAGTAACACAGAGTTATGTTAGTCCTTTTAGTCCACCATAAAAATTGCCAGGCCTCCATGCATGCAAACATAACAATTAAGTTTTATTAAATTGAACTTTATCTCCTTTCTCGAATCCGCCAAAAGGGAGTACGTCCTGAGCGGCTGCTTCATGCTTCAGCGTATAAAAACGAATGCTTAGATAAATCAAGCCATTTTTGATCAAGAATGATTTGTGTTCATTTCGACGTCTGCGGGTGCCACGTGCTGTGGTGCCGCACCTATCAGAACGCACCATAACCAAATCAAAATTGATTTGATGGTCCTATCCAGTGGTGAAAACCCGATCTCAATCGGAGCAGTGGTTGCAAAGTTATTGGCTTCCGAAAAGCGTCTGTATGGCCGGGTCGGGCCGAGTCGGGCCGGGTCGGGCCGGGTCAAATGTAAATTTGTCTAGTAAGTTGACGAGAAACCTCACGGGCGCTTCGCGCCCGCTCGGTAAAGACGTCTCAATTGCCGCCTTGATGTGGAACTCAGTTTAGTGTATAATTTACTGGGCGTTATCTGCACCATCCCGAGTGGATGTAAATTCCACAACAGTTCATTAAGCTTATCGGGATTTTTGCTCTTATTTTGTGACGGGAGTTATGATAAGTTTCACGGCATTCCTTTACTTAGAAGTTTTTCAATAGCCGTTTTCACGAAGGATTATTGCGCTAATAGATTCTGAAAAGTTTCTGAAAAGTTTTAACAAGTTTTGGTATAGAAGTCTTAGTTCAACGATCCATTCCTTAACTACACAACTTTTACATGCGATTTTTGCCTTGAAATGTCCCTCAGAATGTTGTAATATGTTGGTAAGACATTGTTGGTATGTTGGTAAGACATATGTTGGTATATGTTGACAAAATTGCGGTTTGGTGGTAACTAGCAAGATAAGTATTGATAGGTCAGTTGTGATGCCAAATCTCCACGGACTGAAACTTGTCAAAACTTTAGAACGATTCAGAACATTCTGTAACGTGTGACGCAATTGGACGTAATGGACTCGCCAAATCCGGCCCAATCCGGCGGCCGGCCTGTGCGGCTTGGCTTTGTTTATGTGCGTGCGGCACGCGGGTCGG
Source organism: Chirona hameri (assembly GCA_036785665.1). Classification (NCBI taxonomy): domain Eukaryota; kingdom Metazoa; phylum Arthropoda; class Thecostraca; order Balanomorpha; family Balanidae; genus Chirona; species Chirona hameri. Next base: position 61,328 of record JAXIVJ010004925.1, read on the forward strand.
AAGCAGCGGCGAATCTATGCCGGCACATCACTGCGCATACGCAGACAGACCTGTGATCTATGACGCTGTCAGATTTAGTAACTAGTATGACGGTATGCTAAACTGAACGAATGGACTAGACACATATGTTCTTTAAAAACGGCCAATTTTGTATCATAAACTTGTTATGAGCTCAATACATGTTTCCATAACTATTGAATAGTGATAATATCGCCTAAATCAGTAATTTATTTCCTGGAATATATAATATACGAAGACTTCTATACCAAAACTTCTCAGAAACTTTTCAGAAACTTTTCAGCGCAATAATCCTTCGTGAAAACGGCTAATAGCACGAAGCAGTTGCTTTTTGGAACTTATTTGCGCTACTCTGAGAAACTCGTTAGTCTCAATCGATAACCTCCAACCGGCCGTGACAACATGTCTCCAGAAGTGATCACCGTCGAATGTTATTTAGCGCGGCTCAAATTCCCACAGCCGCTGAATATATGCATATATTCAGCGGCTCTGGCTTCTCCGCCGGCGCGATAATTGGACAGCAATTCCCACATCCTCCGTTAAATTTCCTCGGTTATATCACACCCCAGAAGGGGTGAAATGTTGCTGAACTACGGTATAGTTGAGCTCCTTATGCAACAATAGTTTGTAGTGGCACCATTTGATGTTGATTGTCGCTTCTGTGTAGAAGAGCAGCTACAGCGATTATATCTATATTAGTTTTTTTACCCTATATTGAATGTTTGTATCATTGTGACAAGAAATTTTTTTGGCGTCAGTATATTTAGAAATCAGTAGATGTTTTAACTGGTGTTACAAAACGATGATCATGATCGCTTATCACAAGGGATCAGGATTCAGGAATGCGCTGGGTGTTAGCGTATTGAGTAGTGAGCATGCCATTATATTTCAAAATCGTAGAAAGAAGAAAAACATGTTTACATGTTTTTCTGAGTTCGAAGATTTCCACTGGGCCGTCGCTCGGAAAGTGGGCGGAGCTTGTTTGTGTGCGGGTGTCCGGGTGTGCGGGTGTGCGGGTGCGCGGGTGCGCGGGTGCGCGGGTGCGCGGGTGCGCGGGTGCGCGGGTGCGTGGGTGCGCGGGTGCGCGGGTGCGCGGGTGCGCGGGTGCGCGGGTGCGCGGGTGCGCGGGTGCGCGGGTGCGCGGGTGCGCGGGTG
>JAXIVJ010004925.1:70000-78344 GCA_036785665.1 Chirona hameri
GGTGTCATCCAGCGAATCAGCTGTGATGTCTCATTTAGCTGCTCAATCACCCTTAATCCCGACCGGAAGCTCCATTACCCTAAGTGGGGTAATTATCCCCTTTTTGGAGAATCACTGATTTAAAACATAAGGTTCATGGGGATAAGTCTATTGCGGTCCAATCTAGTTCTGATTTGGCCATATTGATAGAGCATCAATCCAAATTTCTGGATATTGTGCTAAGACAAACAAATTGAAGTCATTCCAGATCCACGTCCTGCACAGTTGTGGAAACGACAACGAACATTTACTTGACATGGATTCCTAGATATGTGAGAGGCCCTATCAGGAAAGACGTAGCGGCATCGCCAATCCGCTATTATAGCCTCTTTGTTTGACGATCAATATGTATAGACACTTTGGAAAATAACTGATTGTATACGCCAACGTTTCTCCACGTTATCAAGTATTCTCAGTAACCAAGCATGGACCTCTTCGTCACACCGGCTTAGGTCCTTTCATCCGGTGACCGTGGCCATTATTGAATGACATCTGCGATATGAAAGGTGCTGTATTCAAAGCATCAGGTGTATTCAGCGTTTCAGCGGCTTACGTCGGCGTGTTATTCGGAAATATCGTCGGGTACAAATGCTGGCTATATCGACGGCAGTGTGCAGCACACCATCTAGCGGCGGTGCCCAGAACTAGTGATGCCTCGTCGGTCGTCGAAGGCAGTGCGAGAGAGGGAGAGGGAGAGAGCGAGAGAAGCGGAGCCGTACGGAGCAGAGCGGCATGAGGCGTTAGGAGGTAAAAAACGTGACATAAGCAGCACAGGAGTCGTGGCCTGGGCGGTACATCACATTTACACATCACATTTACACATCACATTTCACATCACACATCACATTTACAACCTGTTCGTCCCACCCGGGGTAGGAAGAGAAGGAGGCGCCTCAATTTGTCACGTTGGGTGTGCATAAATGCGCGTGCAGAGGTGAAACAAATATAAACCTGTCACCAACGCAAGCGAAAGCTGCCCCATATGTGACAACACAATTTAACCTCCAATTTTGCCGATTGCTGAGCTGAATTGAACACAAACCATCTTATTCTGGGCACCAATGCATACCAAGGAGTAATGGCAAAACATACACTAAAATGCTTTTTCATTTAGTCTTCTGTAATACTTTTAAAAACTGACACCCGTCAAAATTATTATATGTATAAAATTATAAGTAACTCACAGCTCTGATTTTTCCAGATGACAGGGACATTATTGAACAGCATGTATAACTACTGCTTGTGATCTTGAAATGCATCCTAAAACTTGCATGCCCAACATGTTGCAAGATCTAGGTTTGTTCTGTAGCGTTGGGGAATGACAGGGGGGTCATAGGGGTAGGGAGAGTGGGAGGGTATGATAGGGAACAAGGAGCTGGGCCAGGTTCCGCTCCACTCTTGCGTGTGTGGGGAGGGGTACGTTATAGAGTGGGATAGCAGTGGAGGGATACATTGTAGGGTGAGGGGAATGGAGAAGAAGGTAGAAGGAGGGATAGGGGTAAAGGAGGGTAGGGGAAAGAAAGAAGAGGGGTTTTAAGAGAAAAGAAGATAAATGGGAGACGAAGAGTGCATCCACTCCACCAGCTGTCATGGGAAGCTGCTGATCCCTCTAGCTGTAATGGGAAGCTGCTGAGAAGAGATATGGGAGAGAAGAGAGTCCATCCACTCCACCGGCTGTCATGGAAAACTGATGATCCCTCTGGCTGTCCTGGGAATCGCTGATCCCTCTGGCTCTTCAGGAACTGCTGCTCTCTCTCTCCTGTCAAGGGAACTGCTGATCCCTCTTGTCCTCTTCGTCAGCTCGACCTTCGGTGACCTGCCGTGACCTGCGGTGACCTGCAGTGTTCTGCAGTGACCTGCAGTGACCTGCCATGACCTGCAGTGACCTGCAGTGACATGCAGTGACCTGCAGTGACCTGCAGTGACCTGCAGTGACCTGCAGTGACCTGCAGTGACCTGCAGTGACATGCAGTGCCCTGCAGTGACAGGCAGTGACCTGCAGTGACTTGCAGTGACCTGCTGTGACCTGCCGTGACCTGTCCGGCTCGTAGGTCCGCTAGAAGTGATGAGAGATGTAGAAACTGATGTAGAGATGTAGGTGTAGCATAGCGTAGATGTAGATACAGATGTCTTGATGTAGGTATAGCGTAGCGTAGCGTATCCCCTTCCGCGTACAAAACATCTGATGGTGGTAGATGCTTTTAAATTTTGAGAGACTGATCATTCTGGTCCATCGTATAGGCTGGTTCACCAACATGCCATTTCACTGCTCGAGGACGGGAGGCAGGGTCTCGCCCATGAGGGTGAGGACGATACAACGGGAAGGTGTAGGATTAGCGTCGGATGTGACGCCCTGGTGACCATTGCTAACCTTCGTGATTCAGATATTTCTTTAAAATCTTCAGTCGATTCGTAAGTTAGGTCATCCGTCCAGTTATCCCTCCCCATTTAACACCTGCTTAACTCCAAAACCTAATCGCCCACTTGTCGTATGCCAGCGTTGCTACGTTTTACTTACCTTCGAGTAATGATCCGTCCGGCTGTCCTGACTGAGTTTTCACCACTCCTACTGGGTCTTAACCTAAGAATTATCCTTCGTCATCCTCACTGCCACTCTCTCAGCTGCAGACATTCCGCTTTCATACGCCCCATAGTGATTTGTGCACCCCCAAAATTCCCTCCCAGTAGTGTCGGATGCCAGCTGGATGAGTGACTCCCAGGTAGGATATATGTCCTCATCAATACGAAATCCTAGTAGCGCTCCGCTGAACGACAGCATTGCTGCGTGGGCCGCCCAGAATATATGTATTCAATGTAATCCGTCCGGTTCCTACTTTAGAAGGGAGCTAGTTTATCCATAGGACTTATATGAAACACCGACTACGCTTTACTGCTCGTCTTATCCTCTCTGTCCGGGAGAGGCTCCTATACCTACTGTCCGGGCCTCCGACCTGGGCTCCGCCGGACCTGGGTCCTCTATCCGGGCCTACCTTGGGCTCCGCCGGACCTCTGACCTACATCCGGGCCACGACCTGGCTCCGCCGGACCAACTTTCTAAGTTAACATCGGCCGGCATCGACGGCGAGCTACGCGGATGTCCTTGCCTATATACCGACTGCGGGCGCCCAGGAATCTCTAGAGGAGATCTTCCCGTTTAACCTAGAGTGACTTCTGAGGCACGTCCGGCCTCCTCCTCCCTCTTATGCTTCCTCCCTCGCCCTCCTTTTTCTGCGCCAACCTATCATCCTCTGGCATTTGGCACCCGCAGTCTCGGACTTACTAATTGTAACCTCCCTGTGATATGCGGCCAGCCGATATCACTCGGTCTGGGCATAATTTTCCACGAGCACTTTCATTCACATGTTTCGCCACGCTGATAGATTTTCGATACAAGGATCGGGCACACAAGCCGTCATGCCTCTCCTCCAAGATCCGATACTATTTAATTTCTGTCCTGTCCTGTCCTGACCCACTGTTGCAGGGATCACACCTCCCTGTCCTGTCCTGTCCTGACCCACTGTTGCAGGGATCACATCTCCCTGTCCTGTCCTGTCCTGACCCACTGTTGCAGGGATCACACCTCCCTGTCCTGTCCTGTCCTGACCCACTGTTGCAGGGATCACACCTCCCTGTCCTGTCCTGTCCTGACCCACTGTTGCAGAGATCACACCTCCCTGTCCTGTCCTGACCCACTGTTGCAGGGATCACACCTCCCTGTCCTGTCCTGTCCTGACCCACTGTTGCAGGGATTACACCTCCCTGTCCTGTCCTGTCCCACTGTTGCAGGGATCACACCTCCCTGTCCTGTCCTGTCCCACTGTTGCAGGGATCACACCTCCCTGTCCTGTCCTGTCCTGACCCACTGTTGCAGGGATTACACCTCCCTGTCCTATCCTGTCCCACTGTTGCAGGGATCACACCTCCCTGTCCTGTCCTGTCCCACTGTTGCAGGGATCACACCTCCCTGTCCTGTCCTGTCCTGACCCACTGTTGCAGGGATTACACCTCCCTGTCCTATCCTGTCCCACTGTTGCAGGGATCACACCTCCCTGTCCTGTCCTGTCCCACTGTTGCAGGGATCACACATCCCTGTCCTGTCCTGTCCTGACCCACTGTTGCAGGGATTACACCTCCCTGTCCTATCCTGTCCCACTGTTGCAGGGATCACACCTCCCTGTCCTGTCCTGTCCCACTGTTGCAGGGATCACACCTCCCTGGCCTGTCCTGACCCACTGTTGCAGGGATCACACATCCCTGGCCTGTCCTGACCCATTGTTGCAGGGATCACACCTCCCTATCCTGTCCTGTCCTGACCCACTGTTGCAGGGATTACACCTCCCTGTCCTGTCCTGTCCCAATGTTGCAGGGATCACACCTCCCTGTCCTGTCCTGTCCCACTGTTGCAGGGATCACACCTCCCTGTCCTGTCCTGTCCTGACCCACTGTTGCAGGGATTACACCTCCCTGTCCTGTCCTGTCCCACTGTTGCAGGGATCACACCTCCCTGTCCTGTCCTGTCCCACTGTTGCAGGGATCACACCTCCCTGTCCTGTCCTGTCCCACTGTTGCAGGGATCACACCTCCCTGTCCTGTCCTGACCCACTGTTGCAGGGATCACACCTCCCTGGCCTGCCCTGACCCATTGTTGCAGGGATCACACCTCCCTGTCCTGTCCTGTCCTGACCCACTGTTGCAGGGATCACACCTCCCTGTCCTGTCCTGACCCACTGTTGCAGGGATTACACCTCCCTGTCCTGTCCTGTCCTGACCCACTGTTGCAGGGATTACACCTCCCTGTCCTGTCCTGTCCTGACCCACTGTTGCAGGGATCACACCTCCCTGTCCTGTCCTGTCCTGACCCACTGTTGCAGGGATTACACCTCCCTGTCCTGTCCCGTCCCACTGTTGCAGGGATCACACCTCCCTGTCCTGTCCTGTCCTGACCCACTGTTGCAGGGATTACACCTCCCTGTCCTGTCCTGTCCCACTGTTGCAGGGATCACACCTCCCTGTCCTGTCCTGTCCCACTGTTGCAGGGATCACACCTCCCTGTCCTGTCCTGTCCTGACCCACTGTTGCAGGGATCACACCTCCCTGTCCTGTCCTGACCCACTGTTGCAGGGATCACACCTCCCTGTCCTGTCCCGTCCCACTGTTGCAGGGATCACACCTCCCTGTCCTGTCCTGTCCTGACCCACTGTTGCAGGGATTACACCTCCCTGTCCTGTCCCACCGTTGCAGGGGTCACACCTCCCTGTCATGTCCTGTCCCACTGTTGCAGGGATCAAACCTCCCAGCACTGTCCTGACCCATTGCTGCAGGGATCAAACCTCCCAGCACTGTCCTGACCCATTGTTGCAGGGATCACACCTCCCTGGCCTGTCCTGACCCACTGTTGCAGGGATCACACCTCCCTGTCCTGTCCCGTCCCACTGTTGCAGGGATCACACCTCCCTGTCCTGTCCTGTCCTGACCCACTGTTGCAGGGATTACACCTCCCTGTCCTGTCCCACCGTTGCAGGGGTCACACCTCCCTGTCATGTCCTGTCCCACTGTTGCAGGGATCAAACCTCCCAGCACTGTCCTGACCCATTGTTGCAGGGATCAAACCTCCCAGCACTGTCCTGACCCATTGTTGCAGGGATCACACCTCCCTGGCCTGTCCTGACCCATTGTTGCAGGGATCACACCTCCCTGGCCTGTCCTGACCCATTGTTGCAGGGATCACACCTCCCTGGCCTGTCCTGACCCATTGTTGCAGGGATCACACCTCCCTGGCTTGTCCTGACCACTGTTGCAGGAATGACACCTCCCTGTCCTGTCCATGTCTTTCTAGCTATCCTATTACGAAATCAATATCAGCGACGTTTCTCCAACTATGACTGAGTACTAACCGCTTTACCAGTTCTCTATCGGGGGCGTAAATTATATGACCCTTAGGCAATTTCCTACATGGGAAACGTTGTCCAAAAAGAATCGCAACCAGAGATAACGTGCATATATCACAAATGACCCATTTCAATAAGCATCAGCTAGTAATCTCCTAAATATCACTTTTAAACTTCAATATAATCGGCAGTGCACCATCGTCAGAATAGATTCAAATAATTTAACGCTGTTTATAGTTCGCTAATAATAAGGCTTAAGTTACCACTTGGACTGTCAATATACAGGACATCTAACATTACAGTTTACCATGACGTTAACAAAGGGAAGGCGTCGGCTGTAATGTCGTAAATCGCGAGCTGCTGGCTGAAGGTGTATTTCTAACAGACGGTTAGGAGACTCACAATATTACGAAAGTTAATTTGACTGTTATACTTATCATCCACTGACTCGCAAGTATACGTCTGTTGCAGGTTGCTGCGCCCTTAAAACCTTTTACGGGCTGAACTAGTTATGGTTTGATCGATAATTCCAAAGAAGGTAATATAGACAGGGATTTAACGTTAACCACTCCGGATCAGCGGCACGAGTTTATCAGCGACAGAAACGAGGTCGCATTGACGGCTAAGGAATCGCATTTCTCATACACCGTCCTTAAACAATCGTCGGTAGGAAGCGATGCTGGACCAATAGCTAATAGCGCATCACCGATTATACATACGTAATCTTAGACAGACAATCCCCTGGCGGTACTTACCAGTCTCCGATTTGTGTTGTCCCGCTCAACATAGAGCACACCTCTAAGCGACAGACGTGAACCGATACTTTGTAACCAATCGATGCCGTCTCAGTGATATGGTCCTTACATTTGTTATCCTTACCTGCCAAGCTAGAATGACGAGTCTCTACCCAACCTCACTAATACTTTGTCTGGTAGTTGGGTTACCTGGCGTTTTAACCGTTCAGCGAAAGTTACCATTCCGTGATTCGAAATCGTCCACAACTCTGATACATAACGTTAAATTTACTGAAGCGGAAACGTACTTAATCATTAAACTCTGGCTTCTGGCTAAGTATTGCTAGCAAGACGAGAACGAATTAATCGAACCATTCAAACAACAATCGAAACATATCCTACTTATCTGCGGCTATACTGGCTTAATTCCTGCCTTACCTCATGCTGTCGGGGAACCGCATCGCTGTGTACATTTCCTTCCTTCAACGACCCTCTCGACTCCATCATGTCTCCTTTCCCACGTAAAATGTTACACAAATTTACCATGTTTATTTTAACTCAGCAACTAAACAAACGGTAGCGCAGTAAATAATCGTTTTTGGTACGTCGCAATCAATTTACATGTTCAACCAATGATTCATTTGAATCTCCGCCTAATATCACCAAAACCAGCACAGAACCGAATAATTGACTCGCTCAATCTCTAGTTTAGAATACTAACTAAACCGCTCGTATTTACATGCGCCAATGCGCTAGGGCTTACGCCATGACCTGCAACGCAGCGTGCTGGATTTCGAAGTATATCGAAGTCGCCTGGCATCACACCTCTAGTACAGCATCGGCTACACATACATTTTTCCTGCCTTCCTAGGTCAAAAGTAGCGAGCCTGGACAGATGACACAAATTACGTAAAATATCCCACTTAGTCCCTTATTGTTTAAATTTTTTAGTCACCGGACCTGGGCAGAATTTCGGGTAGGATCGGAGAGGATGAGCAGCTACGTGACTTACTGTGATCTGCCGCCGTCGGCTCAGTTCTTGCCGTCTTCCTCTCTCTGCGGCTGTCAGCCCTGCCACGGCGGACGGCTGCCGCCGCCGCGCCGCGGGCAGCGCGCGTGCTGAGGTCCCGAAGTCGACTCCGCGGCCCGTGCGTCCGCTGCTGTCCGCTGCTCCCCGCTCCGTGCAACGTTGTCTCTTTTTATACTCCGACCCGGCGGTGTCTTGCTCTGGGTGTGGCACACCCCCGTCTTCTGATTGACCGATTCTTGCCGTCGACAATTTTGCATTTCTAGTGTATAGAGCTTCTTCAAACTTCTTAATGACCTTTCTTACTTAATTTTGTTCATAATATAATTGCTTCAAGTAGTGCATATTTCTTCCACTTTCTTGTTTGCTTGCTACCTATGGCCACGCCCTTTGCTTTGTTACTGCCATGTGCCTGGTGTCTGGTGCAAATCTATTTATATAAGTTTGATAAGAGGATTACGGCATCTTTATATAACCAGATAATTTTGGTTTCTTGATAATGCATCTTGCTGATAAAATAGTATTCTTCAATAACCGATCAGGTAGTCCTTTCAGTCATTGTATTCCAATTAGTACGTCGTAGTATCGTTTTTAGATGACTTTCTTTTCATCCCTTTATTTTTCCAGCATGAAATGTTCGCCTTCTTCAGCTTAAC
>JAXIVJ010004926.1:0-78333 GCA_036785665.1 Chirona hameri
AGACCCAGCGAGGGCCTATTCAGACCTAACAAGGACACTATCAGTCCGACGTAGGTCACAGGCATGCAGCTAGGATTTCACCCAGGGGGTGAGGCGCCTGACCTGCACAGGGACCTTTTGACCGTCCATGGGGCCCTTTGGTTTTTTCAGATAAGGCATGGTGGCCCTTATCTGAAAATAGGGCCTTTTAAGTGCTCTAAACTTTATAAAGACCACGCTTCGCGTGGTCTCCAGACTCTTAGAGAGCCCATGATACCAAGTTTCGCGCAGTCTCGTCGGCCCTTTTCGGCGCGCCCCCAGACGTTTTGGAGGGGAGGCCACGTGTCCTCTGTGCCCTCCTGAATCCGCTCCTGGCGCATGTCCGGTTTTAAGACCGTCCCAGATTTGATAGTAGCAGCATGGCAGGAAATCAAGAGGTAGATGCCATATGCAATGTCACGGACACCAACCTAATGGTTTTCCCTGTTGATTATTCGAAGTCAAAACAACTTAAATATCACGGTTTTAGAGGTTTGAAACACTAAGTACCCTAGCCGTGCAACGGAATAAACAATGCTTGTTTGGTAGCATCTGGCAGTAAAAAGATAAATGAATTCCATTTGGTTTAAAACAAATACTATGACATTTTTTCCCCTATGGTAAAATAAATATTTTCTTTCGATTTGCAGGGTTAACTTTAACATTTCCAATTTTCTACTTATGCGAATATTTTTGTCACATCAGGTACATTTCGCCAAACAATGACAATCTGTGGATCGGATAGTTAGCGCTATATGTACTAAAATTATGCCGTCGTCCTTCGTTGAAGTTCGTTCTTACCCTAGGGTATACCCTACGCAGCGAGGTTTCTGCTATGCACACCAATATAGGGGCTGTTCCAGCGCCCTCACCCGGATTAGGTTGAGGCCTTATTTTCTCCACCGGCCGTTCCCGCGCCTCAATTAAAATCGGTTGAGCCTCCACCAACCTCACCGGATGAGCAAAATCTCAACCGCTCGTCGAGCGGATGAGATCGGGCAAAGTCGGATTACGGCAGCTATGGCGCACCAGTGACAAACTTTTGTAACATTTTTTCTCCGCCATTCGCGAAGAGCATTGTGGACAGCTTTTGCATTGATTCCATTGTTGTTTAGATCTATGTTAAACGCACGGTCTATGTTCAACGCACGGTGGATACAAATACCTCAAACAATTTCTGACACGCACGGTAAAACGCAAAACTGCGAAGAATAAAATAATGTCGGCCGCACACTGCGTCATTCGGCGGCGCGATATTGCGGAATATAGCAGGTCCGGACCAGCTTTTTCTTTGCTAAACACCGCGGAAACGCAGAATATCGCAGTGATACCGCTCACCGAATGACCCAGTTGTGCGACTCGCATTACAGCGGAGACCGTGACCGTGATTATCACCCAAACAAATGATGGCCAACAGCTGATAATTCCACCGAGTCTCTACCGCTCGTTCCCGCGCGCCGCTCCACCGCACCTCCACCGGGCACGCCTCGACCTATTCCGGGTGAGGGCGGGTGAGGGCGCTGGAACAGCCCCTATAGGTACAGACGGAGTGGCCATGCAATGTTACCTTTACATATTTCACACCATCATGACATGGCCCATAATTTTTTTTTCTGGTGTTTTCTCACCACCTCTACAGATCGAACGGGTGGCACCACAGGTCCCATACTTTCAGGTCACGTACATTTTTACCCGACTTTCTTTGTGACCCCAAAGAGTCCAAGCTGCATACGTAGGGGGTAAAACGCACCACTTGGCACCCCTCATACTGCCTAGGTGGAAAAGTATCAAACCTGTTTCCTGGAATGTGATTTTAGAATCCCTTTCGTCTTCTTTTATTTTGATTTCTTCAATTTTTACCGAAAAACGCATGGAAATCGGTAAAAAATGCACAAAACTAAAGTCACCACGTAAATTTTCACGTAAATGCGTACTCAAAGCTTGCGGCACTGTAGGTGGCACCCTCACATTCCGGGGTGTTTTTCCTTTAGTTTAATTTCGATCTCTGAAATGTTTCTCGAAAAATACCTAAAAATGGGTCAAAATTGCAAAAAAAAGAAAATCACCGCCTAAATTTTCACGAATCCCAGTCCGGTAACTGTCAGGAAACACACATTTCCATGTTTTGTTTTGCTTTTCATGGCCACGTGAAGCATCTTTTGGTAATTTTCCATTGCAAATCGGTTCGAAATTGACCAAATTACAGTATTGACTAAATTACGGTATTGACCAAATTACGGAATTATCGTACGATTTTGACCCCAAGGCAATGCCCCGAACGCATTGCCGGCCTCTAGTTTATTTATTGGTAAGTAGCCAATGATCACGCCATTCTGAAACAAGAAATACAAAGTAATGAAATCACAAGAACACTCTGACACAGTCAGTATGCAACCAAGTCTGGATTACTCTAACCGTGGTGAGACATATATGTGTGTTAACCCTATTTGTAACAGGCTCCTGGCTACCCCTATTTGTAACAGGGGGGGGGGGGCGGATTCCGCCCCCCCCCCCCCGGAGATCTCGAGATCTACCCGTCCGATTTTCACAAATCAAACGGTGTTTGGTTCCTCTCAACACGATCTACATTTATAAATAATAAAAACATCTAAATTTTGGATAGGGGGGCAACAGGGGGGCAAAAACTACAAATTTTAGTGGTATTTTTGATCCGACATAGCTTTCATGTTTATCGACTGATTTGAACACAAATAATAGGAATCGATAGAGATTGAATTGGAAATTGATATATGGCGGTGACGTTTGAAAATTCAAAAATCATAGGCGTGTGCAGGTCACTCAATATGGGGGTGAAGTAAATGCGTAATAAAACCATTTTTTGATGTTTTTTAAATAAATGAAATGGTATGTGATTGTGACATTAGACAAAAAAGGTTATACATCATGTTTTTTGCCATAGGCGGTACCAGGTTAGTGAAAAAGGGAGGTAAATTGGGGAAAAATATTAACCGCAGACAAGCTGCTACCCAGCACTATACACATGTTACTGATCGTAGATAGTTCCTTTTTGCATGTTGTACTTCATCATAGGCGTATCCAGGATCCAAACTGGGGCGGCGCAAGACATTTTGAAAAGTATATTATCCGCTATTATGATACTAACTAGTCAACAGTGACTATTTCACTTACAACTTCAATTGACATTGCTTACCCCCTTTTACCCTACCTGGACTCGCCTATTATCTTATAATCGTTCGTAGAGTAGCCTGTGGTGTGTGTTTCATCCGAAAACTGCAGTATGTTATGTCATTGTACGCCCATGCCTCTTAGTTTCCTTGCAATAATATGACCCCCTTTCTTCCATTCCTGAGCGCGCCTCTGCCAAAAATGACTTTATTCCCTTTTCTGGCCTCATATGTGCATATATTATTATAAGCTAAACGTCTATTGCGCCGTTATCGCTGGCATATCGTCATCTCCATGCCAGTCACCCCCCTTTTCATGTTCCTGAACACGCCCCTGAAACTCTATATGTAATCAATTATGCAAATAATAGAAGCAGAAGAGATATTTTACATCTTGATAGCTATAAATGCCCCTTACATCGCTCTATTGGCTTCCCGCCTAGCATTGAATACTTCCTGGAAACCCCCCCCCCCCCCTTTTCAAGCCCCTGAAACCGCCTCTGCCATGCAATTTTTATGATATTTCATTAACATCAACTAATTTTTACTTGTTGTAATCACCGTAAACCGAGGTAACTCATTTATACTTGATGCAGTTAGGAAGAAACCGTGAAGATCGCATTTCGGTATTATCGCCAAATTTCGCCTCCGAACCCACTCAAAACTGGGCCCTGGAACCGCCTCTGTTCAGGTTAAGAACTCAAAATTTTGACTCCAAATGCGGTATTCAGTTCTATGAAAAGTCCGAAAATTTAATGAGCCTGCTCCCAGCCGTTCTGGAGATATCTGCGAAAAACATGAGGGGGGGCGGAATCCGCCCCCCTGTTACAAATAGGGTTAACACCACAATCTTCCCAACTGAGCCACACCTTCCCAAATTTTGGTCATCATGCATCTATATGACCAATGTGCATGATGTCCAAAATTCCAGTGCATGATGTCCAAAATTCCTAAACCTATCCATTACGTTTGTAAACTGTGGTTGTCAAAGTTTAAAATTCAGACATCTCATTTCAGTCAGCTAGTGCCTCAACATTTGATCCCAATGATTAGTTATTCATAGATGTATCCAGTAATAATATATTTAGCCAGAATCATCTTTATATTGTCATGTCAAAAATCACATCACACAAAACTTATTAAGCCTATTGTATAGGTATGCTAAATGCTTGCCATTTATTATAGCGTATTCAACTGCCTCTTGCAAATGCTAATGTGACCAGTGACTTCTTCTGGAACAAACATTATCAGTTGTCTGCAGCTGGTGAGTGAAATTGGTAGTGAGCGGATACAAGCTGAACAAATCTGGATATTGGGAGCAACACTGTGATGGAAGGCCAATGTAAGATACAGTTGAAGCTATGGGCGAGGCCTTGAAGACAAGTGCCGCCATGAACCTGTGTGTTGAATGAGATCATCATTGAGTTTTCACGGAAGTAAAGCAAATTGTGAAATTTGCAAGGCACTTGTTCCGACATCTGTGCTGACTGCTGATCAATAAAGGCGTCAGTGTCTGAGCTTGTGTGTTTTGGTGGCGCGGCTGCAAACCTATCAATTTGTTGTCAGTTAACTTCCTGTTAGATCAGCAAGTGATGCCATCTGTCATCATGACGTGTCATCATCTTAGCTTCTCATCTGTTTTATGTGCTGCCATCTATACACTGGACTGTTCCACACTAACCACAATTAGATCAGTAAATACGCATGATTCATGTCATAGCCCATATGAATCCGTAATGGATTGTATTCATATTTCATACATTGCATCATGCAGTGGCGTACCGAGTATCAGGTCATGCAGATTGGTGGTGCCCCTGTCGATTGGGTGGCCCCTTGCAAGGCAATGACCTGGTCCTTTCTGAATTTCTGCGCACGTCACTGGCATCATGATCTAATAACTAACAGTAACAGCAGCAGGCACGTAGACATGATTTTTCTCAGGGTAGAAACAAATTTCTACGTCTGTGGTAGAAACAAATTTCGCTCCTCAGCCATATGTTATTGACCGAGGGGGGACACACCTACACCTACACACACACCTACACACACCTACACACACCTACACACGCACGCACGCACGCATGAACGCACGCACACACGCACGCACGCACGCACGCGCAGACGGTCTGACCGGGTAGGCTGCACCGTATAACAGACGTGCCGTCCGGCACAGTCTAGGTCTTCAGCAGACTGCAGTGTTACGGTGTGAAACTGGTTCGTTGTTGACAAGCTAATAAATGAGCTTTCCTTCCCAGTTTCCGACAATGTTAGCTAGAGCGAATCAATGTATTTCCATAATAAGGTCTTACAGCACTTACAGCATCTATTTCATATGCACTGACGCATGTGTACATTTACGCCAAAGCACTAGGACACTCATGTCCGGAATTCGCAAACGTGAAAAACCATAGCAATTGTCTCTAAACATATTAATTCACTGCATTTCATAAATGTACTCCATAATCGAATCCATACAAACGTTTCCACGGGCACTGCACGCCAGATACGTACGCCGCCACTTTGCATAACAAAGAGCAGAGCCCGATAGCGTGTGTTAACCCGCGCCCCGCTGGGGTCTCCAGCCAAACGCGCCCCGCGCGCTGGGGGAGAGATTCTGCCCCTCGTTATCGTTATCTTCTGAACCAATAACCCCAGCGAGACGCGCAAGGCGGAAATCGAAAGCTCTCAATAAGATGCATCTAACAAATACGAGACATTTTCCAAATAAGGTCACATGTCAGGTCAAATGTCAAAATTGAGGTACTTGTGTTTTTGGGCCATATGTACTTTCCCTCCAAAGCTTTAGATTGCGACTATTATCGCACAAAGTGCTCTCAAAGGTATAATACATTTCTCGCATAAGCAAAAGTGAAATTGTAAGCAAAGGTCAAGGTCAAGGTCAGGTCACACAAGGTCACAGGTATACGAAAGCCATGTGACACATGTTGTATAGGTTATTTTACACGGATAATTCGATAGTAGCAGCAATTTTCACAACCTGACCCTATATAATGGCCCTCAGGTCAAGTTCAGGTCACAAAAAAAGACACAATTGGAAATTGATTAATCTAAATTAAAAATGGCATGTTTCTAGACAGGCTTTGTCTCAGAAATACAACGGTGGCATGTATTTGTATTTGCATTTTTTGTATCCGATCACTAAAAGCCAAAAAACGTAACTTAAAAAATGAGTCATTAGTTACTTATACTTAGGGAGCCATAAGTCAGTAAAAAAACAAAGGTATTGCTTTGAAATTTGGTTTGGGTATCGTCCATACTTGGTTCTCTAATATATCTTCCGTTGTTTTCATCTGAGAACAAACAAAAATATTCCGAGAAAAAAAAGTTTTTTGAATTTTTGGAGTCAACAACCCAAACCTTTGAACATCCGAGATAGCCATTGGGAAGATAACGTCATTTCCTTTCTTTTGACGTTTAGTATTTGCGCATCAAAACTCGATTTTCTACGATTTTGTCAAACATTTATCGTTTTTCCACCAAAAATGGCATGACATGACGTCATTAAAACGTCATTATCTCCCAAAGAACTACATCTATTTCACTTAAAATTGGTGAGAAGACGTTAATTGATGCACCATACGGTACTGAGAGATTCACGTCGATATCTATCATAGTTTGTAAGTTATTGAGACAATCCGGGAGTTGCCAGATTTTGTCCCCCCCCCCCCCCCCCAGCGGGGTGCGGGTTAAAGGGAATAGTTCACCTTTAACATGGAGTTTTGAACTGAGATAGCAGATTTGTAGAGCAGATCGACAAATAGGTTGTGTGAAAAAATGAGCTCCCTACGCTAAGTAATTTCGACACAGGACCAGTGGCCCCTTTTAGAAGACGATGTTTCGTGCCACGATCGGGGCACGAAACGTGTTTCAGGTCCTCACAACGGTTGTTTTCGTTGCAAACAGCCTGCGTATATAATTATGCCTAAAGTCCGTGGTTATTTTGTGCAATAGTTTTCATATCCAAGCTGCCATATGCATGACGTCATAATTGTCATGAAATGTTTTATGGCTATGAAGGAGAAATGAGAAACATGCCCATTTTTTCGACGGATATTCAACTATCGTCCAAACAAAAGCCATAATCTTTTTTTTTAGCTCCAAATACCCGTATAGCCAAATTTCAAGACTTTTTCAATGTAGGTGACTTATTCCCTTTAAGGTGCAACGGCGCACCAAATTTCAGATGTGGAAAGTAAGATATGTGTAGTGCGAACCGGAGTTTTGAAAGCTGTTCTCTGCTCTGCACGTGCATACGTCTGATTTTCTTCTTCTGGTTTCTTCAATTCATCCAGTTTGATAAAATTGTGTTCTTATTAGAACAAGGATGCCTCTATAAAATGTTAAAAAGTTTGAAGCTTTAAGAAGAACAATGCCAACTCTAAACTTTATTATCTACAGCTTAATGTAATCGACTAAAATATCAAATACATTTTATTCACTTTGCAAGAACCGCGATTATTTTTACTAAGATAATCCGTTACACCAAACATTGAGATGCCTATAATTCGATAACTGTGATAACTGTTCGATAATTCGAACACTGTGATAACTGTTCGATAATTCGATAACTGTGATAACTGTTCGATAATTCGATAACTGTGATAACTGTTCGATAATTCGATAACTGTGATAACTGTTCGATAATTTGATAACTGTGATAACTGTTCGATAATTCGATAACTGTGATAACTGTTCGATAATTCGATAACTGTGATAACTGTTCGATAATCCGATAACTGTGATAACTGTTCGATAATTCGATAACTGTTCTAATAAGAACCATAAAGCCAAAGTTTTGCATTGGTAAATCATTCAGAATATTGAACTATCTGACTCAAACTTATAAAATCGTGTCATGTCCTACCAAAGCTCCGAAACGCTTCACGTGAAATGTCCATTTACAATTTTTACCAACTAAAAACACTGCTACAAACTTAGCTTTACTTCACAATTGCGCTAGCATACAGTTAACAATAACTGATTGCCTGTTCTACAAAACGCTCATAATGATGCTACGTGGTGAAAGTATTAAATTTGCAAAACAATATGCTAAACGAAGCAGAGCGCTAGAAGATGAGCTGAAACGAGAAGTCGACAGAGCAGAGAGCGATTTAACTCTATCACACTGGAAAGCGATTTAAATCTTCTCGATGTTGAAAAAAAAAAACTAGAAGAAATGAGGTGACCACAAATAGAGATATTAATTATGCGGTCACGCGTTTCATGGCATGAGCAAGGAAAGAAGAAATATAAATATTTGTTTGTCAATAGAAAAAAGAAATGGTAATGCAAAACGCATTCAGTATATTAAGGAAAGGGATCGCATTATTTCTCAAACTAAAACGATCCTCACAGAATTCTCACGGAATTTGGCAGATAAATACAGCAACAGAAATAATAATAAGGTAAAAGACGAACTCATTTCGAATAATATTACCACTGCTATAAGGTCGAGTGATCGTACACGTCTCGAATCAAAACTCTCACTGCAAGAGCTGACAGAAGCGATACATCAAATGAAGAAGGGTAAAACACCAGGGTCAAATGGCTTTCCGGTTGATTTCTTTAAAACATTTTGGCCTGAATTAGGACCATTCCTAAATCGCGCATTTCTTGCATCACTCACACAAAGCTAAATATCACCTTCCCACAGATAAGGGATCATCAAACGAATACCCAAACAGGGAAAGTCCCCACACGAGATGAAAGGTTGGAGACCAATAACATTACTGAACGTTGATTGCAAAATAGTTTCCACCGCGATAGCAAATAGGCTCAAAATTGTGATAGATGAAATAATTGGGCCCTCTCAAACTGCGTACATTTTTGGTAGATATATAGGGGAAAGCACGCGATTACTTTTCCACACACTATAGCCTTAACCAGAGATAAAAGAATGAAAGGAATGCTAGTCGCTGCAGACTTTGAAGCAGCTTTCGAGTCTGTCATTTTTTTTAAAGGTTTGTGATTAACAAATTAAATTTTGATTCTAACTTTCTACAAATGATTGATCTTGTATATCTAAATCCACTTACTTATTTTCGCATTATGCTCAGGGGCGCAGCCAGACCTTCAGAAAGGGGGCAAGCACCTGGGGCAGGCCCCTCCACCCCAAAAATAAAGCCTCTGGATAAGAAAAACTCTACGGATTTCGGCCACTTTATTTTGTGAGGCCCCCTTTTTATAATTTTTTCTTCGTCTACTTTTGATGAGCTGAATTGGACCAGGACCCTCAGTAGGCATTGTACTGAGCGCATTACTAATTTGTATTGTTACGTACAGGAGAGAAAACATATCTTAGCTGACAACAGGTGGGGTCGGCTTTTGAGTGTGGGGGCGGCTGAAATGACGAAAAATGTACCCCCATTTTGATACGTGTATTTAAGCCTTTGCAGCGTTTTTTATGCGCATTTTCATGTTATAGTAGGTAGGTATGTACTTGTTAGTTAGCGCCGCGAAATTTTTACGTTTTGCCTGATAAAACCCAGAAATATAGGCGGTGGGCCTTGTAGAGGATAATAAGCTAAAAATGCTATTCATCCAATTCAGCGTTACGACGAACCGATGACGATGACTATGGCTTGGTTATGACGAATACTACCGATGTGACGCCGCGAAGCGGCGTGAAAATTTTAATTTTAGGTCCCGGAAAACGAAATGTTAATATTGGAACCAGACCGTGAGGTGAGATGGCTTGGGGAGATGGTCCTGGCCTGTTTCCACTATTAGCTCTTCGGTCCAGCAAATTGTGCACCGCTGGAGCAGCTTCCGGGTGCCGATCTCCTCGTCTTTACGTTCGCGTCGCCTTTTTCGGAACTCGGCAAACTAGCTAAACATGTAGCCTGCTTGAAACTTAGAAGTGAATATTTCATGAAGGGAATGGGCCCTGGGGCCAGCAATTACCGCCAAGAAGAGCCTCTGCCAGACACTTAATGAATTTTTTCTCTCCCATTTTCCAAATTTGTACAAGCAATTGCGAAACCTGTGTCATGCCGCGAAGCGGCGCGACATTTTCCAGTTTTTGACGGTTTTGACGTGATTGCCTGGTTCATAGCTGGATTTTTACTGCACTGCAAAGGCAATTTTTTCGATAAATTGTTAATTTTTCCCTCAAAAAGTGTGTGTGTGTGGGGGGGGGGGGTCGACCCTCTCCCACATTCTAAAAGTGGGGTGAGTTTGCCCAGACCTCCCCCGACCCTCCCGTCGGCGACGCTCCTGGCTGACAAATATTGCAGCACACACTCTCCTGAGAGGAAAATTGTTAAATTGTTTTGTACTACCCTTTTTGTACCACCATCAAATAACCATTTTGAAACCCAAGAAATAATTGCACCAGGTGGGTCAGAGTACAGCACATTACCGCTCATTTTGACCACGCCGACCACGGCTAGCAGGTGCTCCAGCTATAGCAGACGCTCCAGGCTGCTATAGCTGGACTCAGATACACCTTGGATGACCTTTACCTGACCCAAGGTCATAAACAGCTTAGAATGTTACTTTGAAGAGTCTGACACACGAGTCATACCGATTTATTGACTGCTTATGCGTTTAACATCGCAATTTTGCGCGACAATTCCATCCATCGAGACCTTTTGACACGGTCAAACATTTTGTACTTGACCTGATCTGTGACGTCATATTGACCCTGAAGTCAACAATATTAGGTTCCCCTTGATAAATTCCCCAGAGCTATCGAATACCGTTTGAATTTTTACAATCGGTCCAGTAGTTCCTGAGATCCGAGGGAGGGGGGGGGGGCATAAAATAGCCCCCCCCCCCCCAGTAAGTCGCGTTATGGAATATACCCCAGTAATTCGCGGGTTAAGAAAGTCCTCTCACATACAAAACAAAATTATAATAAAATACTGCATATAGATGTAACAAGCTGGTTCTTCCTCGGTGATCTTTCAAACATAGATGCATTAATAATAACGATTGGTAAATATGTTATACACAAATCGCGGATGAACAAAGTTACGTCTTCTGTAGCAGTTATGATAAGTGCGTTAAAAATAGACTCTGAAAAGGAATACAATGAATGTAAATCAAGGAACGATTTTGATAACTTTGACAAGAAGTGGGGAGAACTCAAAAGAATCTTCGACTGAAAAGAATTCCCTGTTGAAAAAGTAAGAACGACTAACGGTCCCGAGAGCTGCCAGTCTTCCCACCACTGAACAATGCTCACCTCCCACACTCAAGCACACAACTAGGCGCGCACGCAACAACCACTGACGAACCAACAAAACTGCATACACACGCATGCATACAAACACGCATACACACACATGCACACGCACACGCACACGCACACGCACACGCACACGCACACGCACACGCACACGCACACGCACACGCACACGCACACGCACACGCACACGCACACGCACACGCACACGCACACGCACACGCACACGCACACGCACACGCACCTCATTTGCACATGCACTTGAATGCAGTGTGGTGTGCAGCTTCTTGTTTGGGCAGGATACGGTAGTGTGAACCATACAGTGTTACAAGACCATATGAGTGAGAGCATGTGCGGTGATGTTTGTATTGATGATTACGTCTTTGGATATGCATGTATTTGAATAAATTATCCATTCGGTGGGACAAACGTGGACATAAAAAAAAACTTAGCTTTACTGCAAACACGCCCTCAACAAAATCCCAAGTTTCACTCCAAACAAACCGATCGTTCGAATATAAATCTATTATAAACTCTCTTAGAATTCTAGCGGAATCAAATGTAAAATTCAGAACTTGTCCGACGAGGCAGACTGGTGGACTGAATGTTTTTCATGAGCGGCGGATCTTCCCGAGGGCTGATGAAATCCGGTCGAGCGCGAATGACGACCACCAGCGTCGCTGTTTCACGGCAATCCATCGTCTTGGCCATCACTTAGCCCCCGTCGGCACCAGAGACAGGCAGAAGCTGTATTATAAGCACTTATACACGGCGCCGGCGTGGAGACGGGTTGGGGCCTACCAGCTGCACCAGAGCGCCATGGAGGCACACACGGGAGCCTCGACCTGCACGCGCTCTGAATATGTGACAGCTACATGCATCATGAATACCTCATGCTGCATGTTCTTCCGCTTGCGTAACTTCAGTTAATGGATCACTTGGGAATTAAACAAATTATATGGGAAACAATTCCAGGTGATAATATACCACGGCTATTTTCATGATTTATCTGCCCCCGAACTCGCGGATTGCAACTTTTGATTTCCTGTGAATTTCAGCTTACTGTGCTGAAATCGGCAGTTTGACATATGCCATTTTGAAGATGAACAAATTTTCTTCATACAACTGACATCTCTTATCATCACATCGGCTCTTCAAGGTATGCACTCACATGCTGGTTGATAAATCGCTAACCCCATCATAGTCTCCAAATATCATGGTCAACGGTCCGATACCCGTCTGATCTTCAGCAGGTTTGGTACGCCCCAGACGCACACATTTGCTTCGTCGGTAAGCTCGTACCTTAACCAACATAACTTGTCCTTTTCATCATGCATCTTTCAGGCATGCATTGTATTAATTGTATCCATTGCATTCATTCATTCATGGATGCATTAATTCATATATCAGGCCTTCGTCCTTCGTCCTTCATCAGGCCCTCGTTCGTATACTTCCTGGTTTGTGGGCCAAACAAAAATGTAAAGCCACCAAAACTGTCAGTAAGTCATGCACAAAGTTTTCCGGAACTTTTCACCCAGTACTTAGAGCCGCGGGACCCAAATATCAGTATTTCCACAGAATCACTTCTGAAATGTATCAATACACTGCTCTTATTCGATGACTACTTCGTGAAGTGTTTAGAATGATGTTTAGACTTCGCTTCCACTCCGGGAAATATATTGCAATATCGAAGTATACTATTTATTTTTATTTTATTTTATATATTTCATATGATCGCCAACAGAGCTACGCTCCACTGACAGGCGAAGTCGTAAAGATAAGATATAACAATAAATACACAACGCAGCACACACATCACATAATCACACAGCCTAAAGTTTACAGTCACAGACTACAGGGTTAAAACGAACTTGATCACCTGTGCTCTAAAAGCTCCACAACTGCAATGTCTGCGTTAAAAGCACTGCCTAAAAAGGCATTCATTGCTCTAGGGAGCCGGCAGAACATCCCAGAGTCCACAGTTCTTACCCGTGCTCGAGGCACGGTTAAAAGAGAGACGGTGCGGGTCGATCGAGGCGGCACGTGCAGGGGAAACGACTCGAGCAGGACCTGTAAGTCCACTTTCCCCCGCAGGATGTTCCTAAAGAAGAGCAGGTCATGCTGCACTCTGCGTGATGCTAAGGAAGGCAATTTGAAATGGAGCAGAAGGCTACCATAAGAGAGAGAATTAGCTTGTCCGGAGGATGTATGAGTGAGTAGCCAAATGAGGAACTTGTGCTGCACTCGATCGACCCGCACCGTGTGGGAGTTGGCCGCCCCCGTCCAGACCACGCTACAATATTCTAAAATCGAACCACGTTCGCGAAGTACGCAGCTAGCACTGCGCTCCGGTTGAATTTTGAAGTACTGGTACCGACTTGAAAAGAACGAGTAATGAGGCCTGGTGCTCGGTTGGCCCTGCTACTATATCAGAGATATGTGATGCAAAGGTTATTTTGGTATCTAGTGTTACGCCGAGGTCCCTAATTTTGCTTACATGATCCAATTCGGTACTATTCAGAAAATATTTGGTCTGGACGGGTGCACGCCTGAGAGTCATCGTAAACGATTTGCATTTTGCCAGGGTTGAGGGTCAGTCCTCACCTGACGGACCACGCTGACAGATGGCTGAGATCCCTCTGCAGTAACAGTCCGTCAGCTGGGGAGGTGATTTTGCGGAAAATCTTGACATCGTATGCATACAAAAGGCAGCCGGATTCCATGTTACTCGGTAGATCGTTAATGAACATCGAAAAGAGAAGGGGAGCCAAAAGTGATCCTTCTGGAACGCCGGAGGTCACCGGTTTCCAGTCGGAGGTTTTACCGTTGATGATAACTGTCTGGCGTCTATCAGACAGATGCGAGACGAACCATTCCAACGCAAGCTCCTTCAAGTGGTAGGAGTGCTTTAGCTTGTGCATGAGAAGCACATGTTGATGCTCTGAAAAGCGGCTGAGTAATCAGTATAAATGGCGTCCGTTTGATATCCGTCGGATATGGCCTCCCACGCGTGCTTAAGATAAACACTTAGGTTCGTGCTGCACGAACGCCTAGGGATACAACCATGCTGCTGCTGCTGCTGCTGCTCAAAACCGGTACGACATGACGGAACAGTTCATCATAAACAACGCGTTCCAGTATCTTCCCGCAGAGAGGAAACAGGGAAACAGATCTGTAATTTGATGGCTCTTTTTTGTCGCCTTTCTTAAATAATGGTATTATGTTTGTCTGCCCCAATCTCCGCGGGAAAACACCGGACCTCACCGACATGTTACAAATCTTTGTAATGGGGATAACCAGCTCGTCCGCGCACTCCGTGATTATGCGAGCACTGATGTTGTCTGTCCCGCATGCCTTGTTGGGACTGACCATGGTGAGCGCACCTCGCACAGCCGCCCCAGAAACACGTATACGACACATTTATCGACCTATACCTACTATACCTACATAGATGAACATATGCGTTTAATAGCGATAACAATAATACAAAATCGAGGTCGTCGGAGAAGGAGGGTTCTCCTTGGTTGAAGGTAGCCATAAGGAGAACAGTAGAGCTCCCCAATCTTGAACAGGGGAAAAAAACATAAAATGTCACTTCCATGTCATTCATTTCCTTAGCCATTACGAATCGATAATCGATATCATTCGCATGGAAGTCTATCAGGGTGGCATAGTCACCTTGACATGTACTCAGAACAAGTGCGCCACGTCTTTGTCTCTGTGTATTTTCATATTTTATCGCATTTTCGTATCTTCATGAAACTCGCCACACGTCTGAGGTCCTTACGCTAGTGTCTGGTGATGGCGGATGGCAGGCGGTTCCAGGACGAGGGTGGACGCAAGAAGTCCACTCGGCAAGACATTGGCAGGCGGAATGCAGGCAGCTGCAGCGCACCAGCCGGTGTCGCTCTGATATTGTACTGATATACAGCCAGTGTCGCTCTGATAGTGTACTGATATACAGCCAGTGTCGCTCTGATAGTGTACTGAGATACAGCCAGTGTCGCTCTGATAGTGTACTGAGATACAGTCAGTGTCGCTCTGATAGTGTACTGAGATACAGCCAGTGTCGCTCTGTGATGTACTGAGATACAGCCAGTGTCGCTCTGATAGTGTACTGAGATACAGCCAGTGTCGCTCTGATAGTGTACTGAGATACAGCCAGTGTCGCTCTGATAGTGTACTAAGATACAGCCAGTGTCGCTCTGTTAGTGTATGAGATACAGCCAGTGTCGCTCGGGTGGTGCACTGAGATACAGCCAGTGTCGCTCGGGTAGTGTACTGAGATACAGCCAGTGTCGCTCTGTTAGTGTACTGAGATACAGCCAGTGTCGCTCGGGTGGTGTACTGATATACAGCCAGTGTCGCTCTGGTAGTGTACTGATATACAGCCAGTGTCGCTCTGATAGTGTACTGATATACAGCCAGTGTCGCTCTGATAGTGTACTGATAAACAACCAGCGTCGCTCTGATAGTGTACTGAGATACAGCCAGTGTCGCTCTGATAGTGTACTGATAAACAACCAGCGTCGCTCTGATAGTGTACTGAGATACAGCCAGTGTCGCTCTGATAGTGTTCTGAGATACAGCCAGTGTCGCTCTAATAGTGTACTGAGATACAGCCAGTGTCGCTCTGATAGTGTACTGAGATACAGCCAGTGTCGCTCGGGTAGTGTACTGAGATACAGCCAGTGTCGCTCTGTTAGTGTACTGAGATACAGTCAGTGTCGCTCTGATAGTGCACTGAGATACAGCCAGTGTCGCTCGGGTGGTGCATTGAGATACAGCCAGTGTCGCTCTGATAGTGTACTGAGATACAGTCAGTGTCGCTCTGTGATGTACTGATATACAGCCAGTGTCGCTCTGTTAGTGTACTGAGATACAGTCAGTGTCGCTCTGATAGTGTACTGAGATACAGCCAGTGTTGCTCTGTTAGTGTACTGAGATACAGTCAGTGTCGCTCTGATAGTGTACTGAGATACAGACAGTGTCGCTCGGGTGGTGCACTGAGATACAGCCAGTGTCGCTCGGATAGTGTACTGAGATACAGTCAGTGTCGCTCTGTTAGTGTACTGAGATACAGTCAGTGTCGCTCTGATAGTGTACTGAGATACAGCCAGTGTCGCTCGGGTGGTGCACTGAGATACAGCCAGTGTCGCTCTGATAGTGTACTGAGATACAGCCAGTGTCGCTCGGATGGTGTACTGAGATACAGCCTGTGTCGCTCTGATAGTGTACTGATAAACAGCCAGTGTCGCTCGGTCAGTGTACTGAGATACAGCCAGTGTCGCTCTGTTAGTGTACTGAGATACAGCCAGTGTCGCTCTGATAGTGTACTGAGATACAGCCAGTGTCGCTCGGGTGGTGTACTGAGATACAGCCAGTGTCGCTCTGATAGTGTACTGAGATACAGCCAGTGTCGCTCTGATAGTGTACTGAGATACAGCCAGTGTCGCTCTGATAGTGTACTGAGATACAGCCAGTGTCGCTCTGTTAGTGTACTGAGATACAGCCTTTGTCGCTCGGGTGGTGTACTGATATACAGCCAGTGTCGCTCTGTTAGTGTACTGATATACAGCCAGTGTCGCTCGGGTGGTGTACTGATATACAGCCAGTGTCTCTCGGGTGGTGTACTGAGATATAGCCAGTGTCGCTGATAGTGTACTGAGATACAGCCAGTGTCGCTCTGATAGTGTACTGAGATACAGCCAGTGTCGCTCTGATAGTGTACTGAGATACAGCCAGTGTCGAATCTGATAGTGTACTGAGATACAGCCAGTGTCGCTCTGATAGTGTACTGAGATACAGCCAGTATCGCTCTGATAGTGTACTGAGATACAGCCAGTGTCGCTCTGATAGTGTACTGAGATACAGCCAGTGTCGCTCTGGTAGTGTACTGATATACAGCCAGTGTCGCTCGGGTGGTGCACTGAGATACAGCCAGTGTCGCTCTGATAGTGTACTGAGATACAGTCAGTGTCGCTCTGTTAGTGTACTGAGATACAGTCAGTGTCGCTCTGATAGTGTACTGAGATACAGCCAGTGTCGCTCGGGTGGTGCACTGAGATACAGCCAGTGTCGCTCTGATAGTGTACTGAGATACAGCCAGTGTCGCTCTGGTAGTGTACTGATATACAGCCAGTGTCGCTCGGGTGGTGCACTGAGATACAGCCAGTGTCGCTCTGATAGTGTACTGAGATACAGTCAGTGTCGCTCTGTTAGTGTACTGAGATACAGTCAGTGTCGCTCTGATAGTGTACTGAGATACAGCCAGTGTCGCTCGGGTGGTGCACTGAGATACAGCCAGTGTCGCTCTGATAGTGTACTGAGATACAGCCAGTGTCGCTCAGATGGTGTACTGAGATACAGCCTGTGTCGCTCTGATAGTGTACTGATAAACAGCCAGTGTCGCTCGGTTAGTGTACTGAGATACAGCCAGTGTCGCTCTGATAGTGTACTGAGATACAGACAGTGTCGCTCGGGTGGTGCACTGAGATACAGCCAGTGTCGCTCTGTTAGTGTACTGAGATACAGCCAGTGTCACTCTGATAGTGTACTGATATACAGCCAGTGTCGCTCTGTTAGTGTACTGATATGCAACCAGTGTCGCTCTGTTAGTGTACTGAGATACAGCCAGTGTCGCTCTGATAGTGTACTGAGATACAGCCAGTGTCGCTCGGGTGGTGTACTGATATACAGCCAGTGTCGCTCGGGTGGTGTACTGATATACAGACAGTGTCGCTCTGATAGTGTACTGAGATACAGCCAGTGTCGCTCGGGTGGTGCACTGAGATACAGCCAGTGTCGCTCTGATAGTGTACTGAGATACAGCCAGTGTCGCTCTGTTAGTGTACTGAGATACAGCCAGTGTCGCTCGGGTGGTGTACTGAGATACAGCCAGTGTCGCTCTGATAGTGTACTGATATACAGCCAGTGTTGCTCTGATAGTGTACTGAGATACAGCCAGTGTCGCTCTGATAGTGTACTGAGATACAGCCAGTGTCGCTCTGATAGTGTACTGAGATACAGCCAGTGTCGCTCTGATAGTGTACTGAGATACAGCCAGTGTCGCTCTGATAGTGTACTGAGATACAGCCAGTGTCGCTCTGATAGTGTACTGAGATACAGCCAGTGTCGCTCTGATAGTGTACTGAGATACAGCCAGTGTCGCTCTGATAGTGTACTGAGATACAGCCAGTGTCGCTCTGATAGTGTACTGAGATACAGCCAGTGTCGCTCTGATAGTGTGCTGAGATACAGCCAGTGTCGCTCTGGTAGTGTACTGATATACAGCCAGTGTCGCTCGGGTGGTGTACTGATATACAGCCAGTGTCGCTCGGGTGGTGTACTGATATACAGCCAGTGTCGCTCGGGTGGTGTACTGATATACAGACAGTGTCGCTCTGATAGTGTACTGAGATACAGCCAGTGTCGCTCTGATAGTGTACTGAGATACAGCCAGTGTCGCTCTGATAGTGTACTGAGATACAGCCAGTGTCGCTCTGATAGTGTGCTGAGATACAGCCAGTGTCGCTCTGGTAGTGTACTGATATACAGCCAGTGTCGCTCTGATAGTGTACTGAGATACAGCCAGTGTCGCTCTGATAGTGTACTGATATACAGCCAGTGTCGCTCTGATAGTGTACTGAGATACAGCCAGTGTCGCTCTGTTAGTGTACTGAGATACAGCCTTTGTCGCTCTGTTAGTGTACTTAGATACAGCCAGTGTCGCTCTGATAGTGTACTGAGATACAGCCAGTGTCGATCTGATAGTGTACTGATATGCAGCCAGTGTCGCTCTCATAGTGTACTGAGATACAGCCAGTGTCGCTCGGGTGGTGCACTGAGATACAGCCAGCGTCGCTCGGGTAGTGTACTGAGATACAGCCAGTGTCGCTCTCTTAGTGTACTGAGATACAGCCAGTGTCGCTCTGATAGTGTACTGAGATACAGCCAGTGTCGCTCTGTGATGTACTGAGATACAGCCAGTGTCGCTCTGATAGTGTACTGATAAACAGCCAGTGTCGCTCTGTTAGTGTACTGAGATACAGCCAGTGTCGCTCTGATAGTGTACTGAGATACAGCCAGTGTCGCTCGAGTGGTGCACTGAGATACAGCCAGTGTCGCTCGGGTAGTGTACTGAGATACAGCCAGTGTCGCTCTGATAGTGTACTGAGATACAGCCAGTGTCGCTCTGATAGTGTACTGAGATACAGCCAGTGTCGCTCGGGTGGTGCACTGAGATACAGCCAGTGTCGCTCTGATAGTGTACTGAGATACAGCCAGTGTCGCTCTGATAGTGTACTGAGATACAGCCAGTGTCGCTCTGGTAGTGTACTGAGATACAGCCAGTGTCGCTCTGTTAGTGTACTGATATATAGCCAGTGTCGCTCTGATAGTGTACTGAGATTCAGCCAGTGTCGCTCTGTTAGTGTACTAAGATACAGCCAGTGTCGCTCTGATAGTGTACTGATATACAGCCAGTGTCGCTCTGTTAGTGTACTGAGATACAGCCAGTGTCGCTCTGTTAGTGTACTGAGATACAGCCAGTGTCGCTCGGGTGGTGTACTGATATACAGCCAGTGTCGCTCGGGTGGTGTACTGATATACAGCCAGTGTCGCTCTGATAGTGTACTGAGATACAGCCGGTGTCGCTCGGGTGGTGTACTGATATACAGCCAGTGTCGCTCTGGTAGTGTACTGATATACAGCCAGTGTCGCTCTGATAGTGTACCAAGATACAGCCAGTGTCGCTCTGTTAGTGTACTGAGATATAGCCTGTGTCGCTCTGTTAGTGTACTGAGATACAGCCAGTGTAGCTCTGATAGTGTACTGATATGCAGCCAGTGTCGCTCTGATAGTGTACTGAGATACAGCCAGTGTCGCTCGGGTGGTGCACTGAGATACAGCCAGTGTCGCTCGGGTAGTGTACTGAGATACAGCCAGTGTCGCTCGGGTGGTGCACTGAGATACAGCCAGTGTCGCTCTGTTAGTGTACTGAGATACAGCCAGTGTCGCTCGGGTGGTGCACTGAGATACAGCCAGTGTCGCTCGGGTAGTGTACTGAGATACAGCCAGTGTCGCTCTGTTAGTGTACTGAGACACAGCCAGTGTCGCTCTGTTAGTGTACTGAGATACAGCCAGTGTCGATCGGGTAGTGTACTGATATACAGCCAGTGTCGCTCAGGTGGTGTACTGATATACAGCCAGTGTCGCTCTGGTAGTGTACTGATATACAGCCAGTGTCGCTCTGATTGTGTACTGATAAACAACCAGCGTCGCTCTGATAGTGTACTGAGATACAGCCAGTGTCGCTCTGATAGTGTACTGAGATACAGCCAGTGTCGCTCGGGTAGTGTACTGAGATACAGCCAGTGTCGCTCTGTTAGTGTACTGAGATACAGTCAGTGTCGCTCTGGTAGTGTACTGAGATACAGCCAGTGTCGCTCGGGTGGTGCACTGAGATACAGCCAGTGTCGCTCTGATAGCGTACTGAGATACAGCCAGTGTCGCTCTGTGATGTACTGATATACAGCCAGTGTCGCTCTGTTAGTGTACTGAGATACAGTCAGTGTCGCTCAGATAGTGTACTGAGATACAGCCAGTGTCGCTCTGTTAGTGTACTGAGATACAGTCAGTGTCGCTCTGATAGTGTACTGAGATACAGACAGTGTCGCTCGGGTGGTGCACTGAGATACAGCCAGTGTCGCTCTGATAGTGTACTGAGATACAGTCAGTATCGCTCTGTTAGTGTACTGATATACAGTCAGTGTCGCTCTGATAGTGTACTGAGATACAGCCAGTGTCGCTCGGGTGGTGCACTGAGATACAGCCAGTGTCGCTCTGATAGTGTACTGAGATACAGCCAGTGTCGCTCGGATGGTGTACTGAGATACAGCCAGTGTCGCTCTGATAGTGTACTGAGATACAGCCAGTGTCGCTCTGTTAGTGTACTGAGATACAGCCTTTGTCGCTCTGTTAGTGTACTGAGATACAGCCAGTGTCGCTCAGGTAGTGTACTGATATACAGCCAGTGTCGCTCTGGTAGTGTAATGAGATACAGCCAGTGTCGCTCAGTTAGTGTACTGATATACAGCCAGTGTCGCTCTGATAGTGTACTGAGATACAGCCTGTGTCGCTCTGATAGTGTACTGATAAACAGCCAGTGTCGCTCTGTTAGTGTACTGAGATACAGCCAGTGTCGCTCTGTTAGTGTACTGAGATACAGCCAGTGTCGCTCTGTTAGTGTACTGAGATACAGCCAGTGTCGCTCTGATAGTGTACTGAGATACAGCCAGTGTCGCTCTGATAGTGTACTGAGATACAGCCAGTGTCGCTCTGATAGTGCACTGAGATACAGCCAGTGTCGCTCTGATAGTGTACTGAGATACAGCCAGTGTCGCTCTGGTAGTGTACTGATATACAGCCAGTGTCGCTCGGGTAGTGTACTGATATACGGCCAGTGTCGCTCTGATAGTGTACTGAGATACAGCCAGTGTCGCTCTGTGATGTACTGATATACAGCCAGTGTCGCTCTGATAGTGTACTGAAATACAGCCAGTGTCGCTCTGATACTGTACTGATATACAGCCAGTGTCGCTCCGATAGTGTACTGAGATACAGCCAGTGTCGCTCTGTTAGTGTACTGATATACAGCCTGTATCGCTCTGTTAGTGTACTGAGATACAGCCAGTGTCGCTCTGATAGTGTACTGAGATACAGCCAGTGTCGATCTGATAGTGTACTGATATGCAGCCAGTGTCGCTCTGATAGTGTACTGAGATACAGCCAGTGCCGCTCTGTTAGTGTACTGAGATACAGCCAGTGTCGCTCGGGTGGTGCACTGAGATACAGCCAGTGTCGCTCGGGTGGTGTACTGAGATACAGCCAGTGTCGCTCTGATAGTGTACTGAGATACAGCCAGTGTCGCTCTGATAGTGTACTGAGATACAGCCAGTGTCGCTCTGATAGTGTACTGATATACAGCCAGTGTCGCTCTGATAGTGTACTGAGATACAGCCAGTGTCGCTCTGTTAGTGTACTGAGATACAGCCAGTGTCGCTCTGATAGTGTACTGAGATACAGCCAGTGTCGCTCTGTGATGTACTGAGATACAGCCAGTGTCGCTCTGATAGTGTACTGATAAACAGCCAGTGTCGCTCTGTTAGTGTACTGAGATACAGCCAGTGTCGCTCTGATAGTGTACTGAGATACAGCCAGTGTCGCTCGAGTGGTGCACTGAGATACAGCCCGTGTCGCTCGGGTAGTGTACTGAGATACAGCCAGTGTCGCTCTGATAGTGTACTGAGATACAGTCAGTGTCGCTCTGATAGTGTACTGAGATACAGACAGTGTCGCTCGGGTGGTGTACTGAGATACAGCCAGTGTCGCTCTGTGATGTACTGATATACAGCCAGTGTCGCTCTGATAGCGTACTGATATACAGCCAGTGTCGCTCTGATAGTGTACTGAGATACAGCCAGTGTCGCTCTGATAGTGTACTGAGATACAGCCAGTGTCGCTCTGATAGTGTACTGAGATACAGCCAGTGTCGCTCTGTTAGTGTACTGAGATACAGCCAGTGTCGCTCTGATAGCGTACTGAGATACAGCCAGTGGCGCTCTGATAGTGTACTGATATACAGCCAGTGTCGCTCTGATAGTGTACTGAGATACAGCCAGTGTCGCTCTGTTAGTGTACTGAGATACAGCCTTTGTCGCTCTGTTAGTGTACTGAGATACAGCCAGTGTCGCTCTGATAGTGTACTGAGATACAGCCAGTGTCGATCTGATAGTGTACTGATATGCAGCCAGTGTCGCTCTGATAGTGTACTGAGATACAGACAGTGTCGCTCGGGTGGTGCACTGAGATACAGCCAGCGTCGCTCCGGTAGTGTACTGAGATACAGCCAGTGTCGCTCTGTTAGTG
Organism: Chirona hameri; assembly: GCA_036785665.1. NCBI lineage: Eukaryota > Metazoa > Arthropoda > Thecostraca > Balanomorpha > Balanidae > Chirona > Chirona hameri. The sequence continues at coordinate 23,302 of JAXIVJ010004926.1, forward strand.
TACTGAGATACAGCCAGTGTCGCTCTGATAGTGTACTGAGATACAGCCAGTGTCGCTCTGTGATGTACTGAGATACAGCCAGTGTCGCTCTGATAGTGTACTGATAAACAGCCAGTGTCGCTCTGTTAGTGTACTGAGATACAGCCAGTGTCGCTCTGATAGTGTACTGAGATACAGCCAGTGTCGCTCGAGTGGTGCACTGAGATACAGCCAGTGTCGCTCGGGTAGTGTACTGAGATACAGCCAGTGTCGCTCTGATAGTGTACTGATATACAGTCAGTGTCGCTCTGATAGTGTACTGATATACAGTCAGTGTCGCTCTGTTAGTGTACTGAGATACAGCCAGTGTCGCTCTGTTAGTGTACTGAGATACAGTCAGTGTCGCTCTGATAGTGTACTGAGATACAGCCAGTGTCGCTCTGATAGTGTACTGAGATACAGCCAGTGTCGCTCGGGTGGTGCACTGAGATACAGCCAGTGTCGCTCTGATAGTGTACTGAGATACAGCCAGTGTCGCTCTGATAGTGTACTGAGATACAGCCAGTGTCGCTCTGGTAGTGTACTGAGATACAGCCAGTGTCGCTCTGTTAGTGTACTGATATACAGCCAGTGTCGCTCTGATAGTGTACTGAGATTCAGCCAGTGGCGCTCTGTTAGTGTACTGAGATACAGCCAGTGTCGCTCTGATAGTGTACTGATATACAGCCAGTGCCGCTCTGTTAGTGTACTGAGATACAGCCAGTGTCGCTCTGTTAGTGCACTGAGATACAGACAGTGTCGCTCGGGTGGTGTACTGATATACAGCCAGTGTCGCTCGGGTGGTGTACTGATATACAGCCAGTGTCGCTCTGATAGTGTACTGAGATACAGCCAGTGTCGCTCGGGTGGTGTACTGATATACAGCCAGTGTCGCTCTGGTAGTGTACTGATATACTGCCAGTGTCGCTCTGATAGTGTACCAAGATACAGCCAGTGTCGCTCTGTTAGTGTACTGAGATATAGCCTGTGTCGCTCTGTTAGTGTACTGAGATACAGCCAGTGTAGCTCTGATAGTGTACTGATATGCAGCCAGTGTCGCTCTGATAGTGTACTGAGATACAGCCAGTGTCGCTCGGGTGGTGTACTGAGATACAGCCAGTGTCGCTCGGGTAGTGTACTGAGATACAGCCAGTGTCGCTCGGGTGGTGCACTGAGATACAGCCAGTGTCGCTCTGTTAGTGTACTGAGATACCGCCAGTGTCGCTCGGGTGGTGCACTGAGATACAGCCAGTGTCGCTCGGGTAGTGTACTGAGATACAGCCAGTGTCGCTCTGGTAGTGTACTGATATACAGCCAGTGTCGCTCTGATAGTGTACTGATAAACAACCAGCGTCGCTCTGATAGTGTACTGAGATACAGCCAGTGTCGCTCTGGTAGTGTACTGATATACAGCCAGTGTCGCTCTGATAGTGTACTGATAAACAACCAGCGTCGCTCTGATAGTGTACTGAGATACAGCCAGTGTCGCTCTGATAGTGTACTGAGATACAGCCAGTGTCGCTCGGGTAGTGTACTGAGATACAGCCAGTGTCGCTCTGTTAGTGTACTGAGATACAGCCAGTGTCGCTCTGATAGTGTACTGAAATACAGCCAGTGTCGCTCTGATAGTGTACTGATATACAGCCAGTGTCGCTCGGGTAGTGTACTGATATACAGCCAGTGTCGCTCGGGTGGTGCACTGATATACAGCCAGTGTCGCTCGGGTGGTGTACTGATATACAGCCAGTGTCGCTCTGTTAGTGTACTGATATACAGCCAGTGTCGCTCTGGTAGTGTACTGAGATACAGCCAGTGTCGCTCTGATAGTGTACTGATATACAGCCAGTGTCGCTCTGATAGTGTACTGATATACAGCCAGTGTCGCTCTGTTAGTGTACTGAGATACAGGCAGTGTCGCTCTGTTAAGGTACTGATATACAGCCAGTGTCGCTCGGGTGGTGTACTGATATACATCCAGTGTCGCTCTGATAGTGTACTGAGATACAGCCAGTGTCGCTCTGATAGTGTACTGAGATACAGCCAGTGTCGCTCGGGTGGTGCACTGAGATACAGTCAGTGTCGCTCGGGTAGTGTACTGAGATACAGCCAGTGTCGCTCTGATATTGTACTGAGATGCAGCCAGTGTCGCTCTGATAGTGTACTGAGATACAGCCAGTGTCGCTCTGTTAGTGTACTGAGATACAGCCAGTGTCGCTCGGGTGGTGCACTGAGATACAGCCAGTGTCGCTCGGGTAGTGTACTGAGATACAGCCAGTGTCGATCGGGTGGTGCACTGAGATACAGCCAGTGTCGCTCGGGTAGTGTACTGAGATACAGCCAGTGTCGCTCTGATAGTGTACTGAGATATAGCCAGTGTCGCTCTGTTAGTGTACTGAGATACAGCCAGTGTCGCTCGGGTGGTGCACTGAGATACAGCCAGTGTCGCTCGGGTAGTGTACTGAGATACAGCCAGTGCCGCTCTGTTAGTGTACTGAGATACAGCCAGTGTCGCTCTGATAGTGTACTGAGATACAGCCAGTGTCGCTCTGATAGTGTACTGATATACATCCAGTGTCGCTCTGATAGTGTACTGAGATACAGCCTGTGTCGCTCTGATAGTGTACTGAGATACAGCCAGTGTCGCTCTGTGATGTACTGAGATACAGCCAGTGTCGCTCTGATAGTGTACTGATAAACAGCCAGTGTCGCTCTGTTAGTGTACTGAGATACAGCCAGTGTCGCTCTGATAGTGTACTGAGATACAGCCAGTGTCGCTCGAGTGGTGCACTGAGATACAGCCAGTGTCGCTCGGGTAGTGTACTGAGATACAGCCAGTGTCGCTCTGATAGTGTACTGATATACAGTCAGTGTCGCTCTGATAGTGTACTGATATACAGTCAGTGTCGCTCTGTTAGTGTACTGAGATACAGCCAGTGTCGCTCTGTTAGTGTACTGAGATACAGTCAGTGTCGCTCTGATAGTGTACTGAGATACAGCCAGTGTCGCTCTGATAGTGTACTGAGATACAGCCAGTGTCGCTCGGGTGGTGCACTGAGATACAGCCAGTGTCGCTCTGATAGTGTACTGAGATACAGCCAGTGTCGCTCTGATAGTGTACTGAGATACAGCCAGTGTCGCTCTGGTAGTGTACTGAGATACAGCCAGTGTCGCTCTGTTAGTGTACTGATATACAGCCAGTGTCGCTCTGATAGTGTACTGAGATTCAGCCAGTGGCGCTCTGTTAGTGTACTGAGATACAGCCAGTGTCGCTCTGATAGTGTACTGATATACAGCCAGTGCCGCTCTGTTAGTGTACTGAGATACAGCCAGTGTCGCTCTGTTAGTGCACTGAGATACAGCCAGTGTCGCTCGGGTGGTGTACTGATATACAGCCAGTGTCGCTCGGGTGGTGTACTGATATACAGCCAGTGTCGCTCTGATAGTGTACTGAGATACAGCCAGTGTCGCTCGGGTGGTGTACTGATATACAGCCAGTGTCGCTCTGGTAGTGTACTGATATACAGACAGTGTCGCTCTTTAGGGTACTGAGATACAGCCAGTGTCGCTCTGATAGTGTACTGAGATACAGCCAGTGTCGCTCTGTTAGTGTACTGAGATACAATCAGTGTCGCTCTGATAGTGTACTGAGATACAGCCAGTGTCGCTCTAATAGTGTACTGAGATACAGCCAGTGTCGCTCTGATAGTGTACTGCGATACAGCCAGTGTCACTCTGATAGTGTACTGAGATACAGCCAGTGTCGCTCTGATAGTGTACTGAGATACAGCCAGTGTCGCTCTGATAGTGTACTGAGATACAGCCAGTGTCGCTCTGTTAGTGTACTGAGATACAGTCAGTGTCGCTCTGATAGTGTACTGAGATACAGTCAGTGTCGCTCTGATAGTGTTCTGAGATACAGCCAGTGTCGCTCTGATAGTGTACTGATATACAGCCAGTGCCGCTCTGTTAGTGTACTGAGATACAGCCAGTGTCGCTCTGTTAGTGCACTGAGATACAGCCAGTGTCGCTCGGGTGGTGTACTGATATACAGCCAGTGTCGCTCGGGTGGTGTACTGATATACAGCCAGTGTCGCTCTGATAGTGTACTGAGATACAGCCAGTGTCGCTCGGGTGGTGTACTGATATACAGCCAGTGTCGCTCTGGTAGTGTACTGATATACTGCCAGTGTCGCTCTGATAGTGTACCAAGATACAGCCAGTGTCGCTCTGTTAGTGTACTGAGATATAGCCTGTGTCGCTCTGTTAGTGTACTGAGATACAGCCAGTGTAGCTCTGATAGTGTACTGATATGCAGCCAGTGTCGCTCTGATAGTGTACTGAGATACAGCCAGTGTCGCTCGGGTGGTGTACTGAGATACAGCCAGTGTCGCTCGGGTAGTGTACTGAGATACAGCCAGTGTCGCTCGGGTGGTGCACTGAGATACAGCCAGTGTCGCTCTGTTAGTGTACTGAGATACCGCCAGTGTCGCTCGGGTGGTGCACTGAGATACAGCCAGTGTCGCTCGGGTAGTGTACTGAGATACAGCCAGTGTCGCTCTGGTAGTGTACTGATATACAGCCAGTGTCGCTCTGATAGTGTACTGATAAACAACCAGCGTCGCTCTGATAGTGTACTGAGATACAGCCAGTGTCGCTCTGGTAGTGTACTGATATACAGCCAGTGTCGCTCTGATAGTGTACTGATAAACAACCAGCGTCGCTCTGATAGTGTACTGAGATACAGCCAGTGTCGCTCTGATAGTGTACTGAGATACAGCCAGTGTCGCTCGGGTAGTGTACTGAGATACAGCCAGTGTCGCTCTGTTAGTGTACTGAGATACAGCCAGTGTCGCTCTGATAGTGTACTGAAATACAGCCAGTGTCGCTCTGATAGTGTACTGATATACAGCCAGTGTCGCTCGGGTAGTGTACTGATATACAGCCAGTGTCGCTCGGGTGGTGTACTGATATACAGCCAGTGTCGCTCGGGTGGTGTACTGATATACAGCCAGTGTCGCTCTGTTAGTGTACTGATATACAGCCAGTGTCGCTCTGGTAGTGTACTGAGATACAGCCAGTGTCGCTCTGATAGTGTACTGATATACAGCCAGTGTCGCTCTGATAGTGTACTGATATACAGCCAGTGTCGCTCTGTTAGTGTACTGAGATACAGGCAGTGTCGCTCTGTTAAGGTACTGATATACAGCCAGTGTCGCTCGGGTGGTGTACTGATATACATCCAGTGTCGCTCTGATAGTGTACTGAGATACAGCCAGTGTCGCTCTGATAGTGTACTGAGATACAGCCAGTGTCGCTCGGGTGGTGCACTGAGATACAGTCAGTGTCGCTCGGGTAGTGTACTGAGATACAGCCAGTGTCGCTCTGATATTGTACTGAGATGCAGCCAGTGTCGCTCTGATAGTGTACTGAGATACAGCCAGTGTCGCTCTGTTAGTGTACTGAGATACAGCCAGTGTCGCTCGGGTGGTGCACTGAGATACAGCCAGTGTCGCTCGGGTAGTGTACTGAGATACAGCCAGTGTCGATCGGGTGGTGCACTGAGATACAGCCAGTGTCGCTCGGGTAGTGTACTGAGATACAGCCAGTGTCGCTCTGATAGTGTACTGAGATATAGCCAGTGTCGCTCTGTTAGTGTACTGAGATACAGCCAGTGTCGCTCGGGTGGTGCACTGAGATACAGCCAGTGTCGCTCGGGTAGTGTACTGAGATACAGCCAGTGCCGCTCTGTTAGTGTACTGAGATACAGCCAGTATCGCTCTGATAGTGTACTGAGATACAGCCAGTGTCGCTCTGATAGTGTACTGATATACATCCAGTGTCGCTCTGATAGTGTACTGAGATACAGCCTGTGTCGCTCTGATAGTGTACTGAGATACAGCCAGTGTCGCTCTGTGATGTACTGAGATACAGCCAGTGTCGCTCTGATAGTGTACTGATAAACAGCCAGTGTCGCTCTGTTAGTGTACTGAGATACAGCCAGTGTCGCTCTGATAGTGTACTGAGATACAGCCAGTGTCGCTCGAGTGGTGCACTGAGATACAGCCAGTGTCGCTCGGGTAGTGTACTGAGATACAGCCAGTGTCGCTCTGATAGTGTACTGAGATACAGTCAGTGTCGCTCTGATAGTGTACTGAGATACAGCCAGTGTCGCTCGGGTGGTGTACTGAGATACAGCCAGTGTCGCTCTGTGATGTACTGATATACAGCCAGTGTCGCTCTGATAGTGTACTGATATACAACCAGTGTCGCTCTGATAGTGTACTGAGATACAGCCAGTGTCGCTCTGATAGTGTACTGAGATACAGCCAGTGTCACTCTGATAGTGTACTGAGATACAGCCAGTGTCGCTCTGTTAGTGTACTGAGATACAGCCAGTGTCGCTCCGATAGTGTACTGAGATACAGCCAGAGTCGCTCTGTTAGTGTACTGAAATACAGCCAGTGTCGCTCTGATAGTGTACTGATATACAGCCAGTGTCGCTCGGGTGGTGCACTGAGATACAGCCAGTGTCGCTCTGTGATGTACTGATATACAGCCAGTGTCGTTCTGATAGTGTACTGATATACAGCCATTGTCGCTCTGATAGTGCACTGAGATACAGCCAGTGTCGCTCTGTGATGTACTGATATACAGCCAGTGTCGCTCTGATAGTGTACTGATATACAGCCAGTGTCGCTCTGATAGTGTACTGAGATACAGCCAGTGTCGCTCTGTTAGTGTACTGAGATACAGCCAGTGTCGCTCTGATAGTGTACTGAGATACAGACAGTGTCGCTCTTTAGGGTACTGAGATACAGCCAGTGTCGCTCTGATAGTGTACTGAGATACAGCCAGTGTCGCTCTGTTAGTGTACTGAGATACAATCAGTGTCGCTCTGATAGTGTACTGAGATACAGCCAGTGTCGCTCTAATAGTGTACTGAGATACAGCCAGTGTCGCTCTGATAGTGTACTGCGATACAGCCAGTGTCACTCTGATAGTGTACTGAGATACAGCCAGTGTCGCTCTGATAGTGTACTGAGATACAGCCAGTGTCGCTCTGATAGTGTACTGAGATACAGCCAGTGTCGCTCTGTTAGTGTACTGAGATACAGTCAGTGTCGCTCTGATAGTGTACTGAGATACAGTCAGTGTCGCTCTGATAGTGTTCTGAGATACAGCCAGTGTCGCTCTGATAGTGTACTGAGATACAGCCAGTGTCGCTCTGATAGTGTACTGAGATACAGCCTGTGTCGCTCTGATAGTGTACTGAGATTCAGCCAGTGTCGCTCTGTTAGTGTACTGAGATACAGCCAGTGTCGCTCTGTTAGTGTACTGAGATACAGCCAGTGTCGCTCTGTTAGTGTACTGATATACAGCCAGTGTCGCTCTGATAGTGCACTGAGATACAGCCAGTGTCGCTCGGGTGGTGTACTGATATACAGCCAGTGTCGCTCTGGTAGTGTACTGATATACAGCCAGTGTCGCTCTGATAGTGTACCGAGATACCGCCAGTGTCGCTCTGTTAGTGTACTGAGATATAGCCTGTGTCGCTCTGTTAGTGTACTGAGATACAGCCAGTGTAGCTCTGATAGTGTACTGATATGCAGCCAGTGTCGCTCTGATAGTGTACTGAGATACAGCCAGTGTCGCTCGGGTGGTGCACTGAGATACAGCCAGTGTCGCTCGGGTAGTGTACTGAGATACAGCCAGTGTCGCTCGGGTGGTGCACTGAGATACAGCCAGTGTCGCTCGGGTAGTGTACTGAGATACAGCCAGTGTCGCTCTGATAGTGTACTGAGATACAGTCAGTGTCGCTCTGATAGTGTACTGAGATACGGCCAGTGTCGCTCTGATAGTGTACTGAGATACAGCCAGTGTCGCTCTGATAGTGTACTGAAATACAGCCAGTGTCGCTCTGATAGTGTACTGATATACAGCCAGTGTCGCTCTGATAGTGTACTGAGATACAGCCAGTGTCGCTCTGTTAGTGTACTGATATGCAGCCAGTGTCGCTCTGTTAGTGTACTGAGATACAGCTAGTGTCGCTCTGATAGTGTACTGATAGGCAGCCAGTGTCGCTCTGATAGTGTACTGAGATACAGCCAGTGTCGCTCGGGTGGTGCACTGAGATACAGACAGTGTCGCTCGGGTAGTGTACTGAGATACAGCCAGTGTCGCTCTGTTAGTGTACTGAGATACAGCCAGTGTCGCTCTGATAGTGTACTGAAATACAGCCAGTGTCGCTCTGATAGTGTACTGATATACAGCCAGTGTCGCTCGGGTAGTGTACTGATATACAGCCAGTGTCGCTCGGGTGGTGTACTGATATACAGCCAGTGTCGCTCGGGTGGTGTACTGATATACAGCCAGTGTCGCTCTGATAGTGTACTGATATACAGCCAGTGTCGCTCTGTTAGTGTACTGAGATACAGCCAGTGTCGCTCTGTTAAGGTACTGATATACAGCCAGTGTCGCTCGGGTGGTGTACTGAGATACAGCCAGTGTCGCTCTGATAGCGTACTGATATACAGCCAGTGTCGCTCTGATAGTGTACTGAGATACAGCCAGTGTCGCTCGGGTGGTGTACTGATATACAGCCAGTGTCGCTTGGGTAGTGTACTGATATACAGCCAGTGTCGATCTGATAGTGTACTGAGATACAGCCAGTGTCGCTCTGATAGTGTACTGAGATACAGCCAGTGTCGCTCGGGTGGTGCACTGAGATACAGTCAGTGTCGCTGGGGTAGTGTACTGAGATACAGCCAGTGTCGCTCTGATAGTGTACTGAGATACAGCCAGTGTCGCTCTGATAGTGTACTGAGATACAGCCAGTGTCGCTCGGGTGGTGCACTGAGATACAGTCAGTGTCGCTGGGGTAGTGTACTGAGATACAGCCAGTGTCGCTCTGATATTGTACTGAGATGCAGCCAGTGTCGCTCTGATAGTGTACTGAGATACAGCCAGTGTCGCTCTGTTAGTGTACTGAGATACAGCCAGTGTCGCTCTGATAGTGTACTGAGATACAGCCAGTGTCGCTCGGGTGGTGCACTGAGATACAGTCAGTGTCGCTGGGGTAGTGTACTGAGATACAGCCAGTGTCGCTCTGATAGTGTACTGAGATACAGCCAGTGTCGCTCTGATAGTGTACTGAGATACAGCCAGTGTCGCTCGGGTGGTGCACTGAGATACAGTCAGTGTCGCTGGGGTAGTGTACTGAGATACAGCCAGTGTCGCTCTGATATTGTACTGAGATGCAGCCAGTGTCGCTCTGATAGTGTACTGAGATACAGCCAGTGTCGCTCTGTTAGTGTACTGATATACAGCCAGTGTCGTTCGGGTGGTGCACTGAGATACAGCCAGTGTCGCTCGGGTAGTGTACTGAGATACAGCCAGTGTCGCTCTGATAGTGTACTGAGATATAGCCAGTGTCGCTCTGTCAGTGTACTGAGATACAGCCAGTGTCGCTCGGGTGGGTGCACTGAGATACAGCCAGTTTCGCTCGGGTGGTACACTGAGATACAGCCAGTGTTGCTCTGTTAGTGTACTGAGATACAGGCAGTGTCGCTCTGTTAGTGTACTGCGATACAGCCAGTGTCGCTCTGATAGTGTACTGAGATACGGCCAGTGTCGCTCTGATAGTGTACTGAGATACAGCCAGTGTCGCTCTGATAGTGTACTGAGATACAGCCAGTGTCGCTCTGTTAGTGTACTGATAAACAGCCAGTGTCGCTCTGATAGTGTACTGAGATACAGCCAGTGTCGCTCTGATAGTGTACTGAGATACAGCCAGTGTCGCTCGGGTGGTGTACTGATATACAGCCAGTGTCGCTCTGATAGTGTACTGATATACAGCCAGTGTCGCTCTGTTAGTGTACTGAGATACAGTCAGTGTCGCTCTGATAGTGTACTGATAAACAGCCAGTGTCGCTCTGTTAGTGTACTTAGATACAGCCAGTGTCGCTCTGGTAGTGTACTGATATACAGCCAGTGTCGCTCTGATAGTGTACTGAAATACAGCCAGTGTCGCTCGGGTGGTGCACTGAGATACAGCCTGTGTCGCTCTGATAGTGTACTGAGATGCAGCCAGTGTCGCTCTGTTAGTGTACTGAGATACAGCCAGTGTCGCTCTGTTAGTGTACTGAGATACAGCCAGTGTCGCTCGGGTGGTGTACTGATATACAGCCAGTGTCGCTCGGGTGGTGTACTGATATACAGCCAGTGTCGCTCTGATAGTGTACTGAGATACAGCCAGTGTCGCTCGGGTGGTGTACTGATATACAGCCAGTGTCGCTCTGGTAGTGTACTGATATACAGCCAGTGTCGCTCTGATAGTGTACCGAGATACAGCCAGTGTCGCTCTGTTAGTGTACTGAGATATAGCCTGTGTCGCTCTGTTAGTGTACTGAGATACAGCCAGTGTAGCTCTGATAGTGTACTGATATGCAGCCAGTGTCGCTCTGATAGTGTACTGAGATACAGCCAGTGTCGCTCGGGTGGTGCACTGAGATACAGCCAGTGTCGCTCGGGTAGTGTACTGAGATACAGCCAGTGTCGCTCGGGTGGTGCACTGAGATACAGCCAGTGTCGCTTGGGTAGTGTACTGAGATACAGCCAGTGTCGCTCTGTTAGTGTACTGAGATACAGCTAGTGTCGCTCTGATAGTGTACTGAAATACAGCCAGTGTCGCTCTGATAGTGTACTGATATACAGCCAGTGTCGCTCTGATAGTGTACTGAGATACAGCCAGTGTCGCTCTGTTAGTGTACTGATATGCAACCAGTGTCGCTCTGTTAGTGTACTGAGATACAGCCAGTGTCGCTCTGATAGTGTACTGATATGCAGCCAGTGTCGCTCTGATAGTGTACTGAGATACAGCCAGTGTCGCTCGGGTGGTGCACTGATATACAGCCAGTGTCGCTCGGGTGGTGTACTGATATACAGCCAGTATCGCTCTGTTAGTGTACTGAGATACAGCCAGTGTCACTCTGCTAAGGTACTGATATACAGCCAGTGTCGCTCGGGTGGTGTACTGATATACAGCCAGTGTCGCTCGGGTGGTGTACTGATATACAGCCAGTGTCGCTCTGATAGTGTACTGAGATACAGCCAGTGTCGCTCGGGTGGTGCACTGAGATACAGTCAGTGTCGCTCGGGTAGTGTACTGAGATACAGCCAGTGTCGCTCTGATATTGTACTGAGATGCAGCCAGTGTCGCTCTGATAGTGTACTGAGATGCAGCCAGTGTCGCTCTGTTAGTGTACTGAGATACAGCCAGTGTCGCTCGGGTGGTGCACTGAGATACAGCCAGTGTCGCTCGGGTAGTGTACTGAGATACAGCCAGTGTCGCTCTGATAGTGTACTGAGATACAGCCAGTGTCGCTCTGTTAGTGTACTGAGATACAGCCAGTGTCGCTCGGGTGGTGCACTGAGATACAGCCAGTGTCGCTCGGGTGGTGCACTGAGATACAGTCAGTGTTGCTCTGTTAGTGTACTGAGATACAGCCAGTGTCGCTCTGTTAGTGTACTGCGATACAGCCAGTGTCGCTCTGATAGTGTACTGAGATACAGCCAGTGTCGCTCTGTTAGTGTACTGAGATACAGCCAGTGTCGCTCTGGTAGTGTACTGATATACAGCCAGTGTCGCTCTGATAGTGTACTGAAATACAGCCAGTGTCGCTCGGGTGGTGCACTGAGATACAGCCAGTGTCGCTCTGTTAGTGTACTGAGATACAGTCAGTGTCGCTCTGTTAGTGTACTGATATACAGCCAGTGTCGCTCTAATAGTGTACTGAGATACAGCCAGTGTCGCTCTGTTAGTGTACTGAGATACAGCCAGTGTCGCTCGGGTGGTGTACTGATATACAGCCAGTGTCGCTCGGGTGGTGCACTGAGATACAGCCAGTGTCGCTCTGTTAGTGTACTGATATACAGCCAGTGTCGCTCTGATAGTGTACTGATATACAGCCAGTGTCGCTCGGGTGGTGTACTGATATACAGCCAGTGTCGCTCGGGTGGTGTACTGATATACAGACAGTGTCGCTCGGGTGGTGTACTGATATACAGCCAGTGTCGCTCGGGTGGTGTACTGATATACAGCCAGTGTCGCTCGGGTGGTGTACTGATATACAGCCAGTGTCGCTCGGGTGGTGTACTGATATACAGCCAGTGTCGCTCGGGTGGTGTACTGATATACAGCCAGTGTCGCTCTGATAGTGTACTGAGATATAGCCAGTGTCGCTCTGATAGTGTACTGATATACAGCCAGTGTCGATCTGATAGTGTACTGAGATACAGCCAGTGTCGCTCTGATAGTGTACTGAGATACAGGCAGTGTCGCTCTGATAGTGTACTGAGATACAGCCAGTGTCGCTCTGATAGTGTACTGATATACAGCCTGTGTCGCTCTGTTAGTGTACTGAGATACAGCCAGTGTCGCTCTGATAGTGTACTGAGATACAGCCAGTGTCGCTCTGTTAGTGTACTGAGATACAGCCAGTGTCGCTCGGGTGGTGCACTGAGATACAGCCAGTGTCGCTCTGATAGTGTACTGAGATACAGCCAGTGTCGCTCGGGTGGTGTACTGATATACAGCCAGTGTCGCTCGGGTGGTGTACTGATATACAGCCAGTGTCGCTCTGATAGTGCACAGATATACAGCCTGTTTCGCTCTGTTAGTGTACTGAGATACAGCCTGTGTCGCTCTGTTAGTGTACTGAGATACAGGCAGTGTCGCTCTGATAGTGTACTGAGATACAGCCAGTGTCGCTCTGTTAGTGTACTGAGATACAGCCAGTGTCGCTCGGGTGGTGCACTGAGATACAGCCAGTGTCGCTCGGGTGGTGTACTGATATACAGCCAGTGTCGCTCTGATAGTGTACTGATATACAGCCAGTGTCGCTCTGATAGTGTACTGATATACAGCCAGTGTCGCTCTGTTAGTGTACTGAGATACAGCCAGTGTCGCTCGGTTAGTGTACTGAGATACAGCCAGTGTCGCTCTGATAGTGTACTGAGATACAGCCAGTGTCGCTCTGTTAGTGTACTGATAAACAGCCAGTGTCGCTCTGATAGTGTACTGAGATACAGCCAGTGTCGCTCGGGTGGTGTACTGATATACAGCCAGTGTCGCTCTGTTAGTGCACTGAGATACAGCCAGTGTCGCTCTGTTAGTGTACTGAGATACAGTCAGTGTCGCTCTGATAGTGTACTGATAAACAGCCAGTGTCGCTCTGTTAGTGTACTGATATACAGCCAGTGTCGCTCTGTTAGTGTACTGAGATACAGTCAGTGTCGCTCTGATAGTGTACTGATAAACAGCCAGTGTCGCTCTGATAGTGTACTGATATACAGCCAGTGACGCTCTGTTAGTGTACTGATATACAGCCAGTGTCGCTCTGTTAGTGTACTGAGATACAGTCAGTGTCGCTCTGATAGTGTACTGATAAACAGCCAGTGTCGCTCTGTTAGTGTACTGAGATACAGCCAGTGTCGCTCTGGTAGTGTACTGATATACAGCCAGTGTCGCTCTGATAGTGTACTGAAATACAGCCAGTGTCGCTCGGGTGGTGCACTGAGATACAGCCAGTGTCGCTCTGTTAGTGTACTGAGATACAGTCAGTGTCGCTCTGTTAGTGTACTGATATACAGCCAGTGTCGCTCTAATAGTGTACTGAGATACAGCCAGTGTCGCTCTGTTAGTGTACTGAGATACAGCCAGTGTCGCTCGGGTGGTGTACTGATATACAGCCAGTGTCGCTCGGGTGGTGTACTGATATACAGCCAGTGTCGCTCGGGTAGTGTACTGAGATACATCCAGTGTCGCTCTGTTAGTGTACTGATATACAGACAGTGTCGCTCTGATAGTGTACTGAGATATAGCCAGTGTCGCTCTGATAGTGTACTGATATACAGCCAGTGTCGCTCTGATAGTGTACTGAGAGACAGCCAGTGTCGCTCTGATAGTGTACTGAGATACAGGCAGTGTCGCTCTGATAGTGTACTGAGATACAGCCAGTGTCGCTCTGATAGTGTACTGATATACAGCCTGTGTCGCTCTGTTAGTGTACTGAGATACAGCCAGTGTCGCTCTGATAGTGTACTGAGATACAGCCAGTGTCGCTCTGTTAGTGTACTGAGATACAGCCAGTGTCGCTCGGGTGGTGCACTGAGATACAGCCAGTGTCGCTCTGATAGTGTACTGAGATACAGCCAGTGTCGCTCGGGTGGTGTACTGATATACAGCCAGTGTCGCTCGGGTGGTGTGCTGATATACAGCCAGTGTCGCTTTGTGATGTACTGATATACAGCCAGTGTCGCTCTGATAGTGCACAGATATATAGCCTGTGTCGCTCTGTTAGTGTACTGAGATACAGCCTGTGTCGCTCTGTTAGTGTACTGAGATACAGGCAGTGTCGCTCTGATAGTGTACTGAGATACAGCCAGTGTCGCTCGGTTAGTGTACTGAGATACAGCCAGTGTCGCTCTGATAGTGTACTGAGATACAGCCAGTGTCGCTCGGTTAGTGTACTGAGATACAGCCAGTGTCGCTCGGGTGGTGTACTGAGATACAGCCAGTGTCGCTCGGGTGGTGTACTGATATACAGCCAGTGTCGCTCTGTTAGTGTACTGAGATACAGCCAGTGTCGCTCGGTTAGTGTACTGAGATACAGCCAGTGTCGCTCTGATAGTGTACTGAGATACAGCCAGTGTCGCTCGGGTGGTGTACTGAGATACAGCCAGTGTCGCTCTGATAGTGTACTGATATACAGCCAGTGTCGCTCGGGTGGTGTACTGATATACAGCCAGTGTCGCTCTGATAGTGCACTGATATGCAGCCAGTGTCGCTCTGTTAGTGTACTGAGATACAGCCAGTGTCGCTCGGGTGGTGCACTGATATACAGCCAGTGTCGCTCGGGTGGTGCACTGATATACAGCCAGTGTCTCTCGGGTGGTGTACTGAGATATAGCCAGTGTCGCTCTGATAGTGTCCTGAGATACAGCCAGTGTCGCTCTGTTAGTGTACTGAGATACAGCCAGTGTCGCTCTGATAGTGTACTGAGATACAGCCAGTGTCGCTCTGTGATGTACTGAGATACAGCCAGTGTCGCTCTGTTAGTGTACTGAGATACAGCCAGTGTCGCTCGGGTGGTGCGATGAGATATACCGACACGTTTGGTGAGTGACGAGTGGCCTGCCTCGTCAGCGCGCGATACTCAATCAGTGGCCTGAGCCAGGCTGATCAGATCACGCGCATCGCGACAATCTGGCGCTCCACGATCGGGGAGATGGGATTACGAACTTAGCAATTTGCGCTTACAAGCTGCTTACTGTTCAACCGTTTAAACTGCACCCCTTAAACCGTTTCTTGGTTGTTTATAACCGTTTTTGTCTGGGCCAGTATTTGAGTGCCGCCAAACCCAGTATGCCTTGTCTATTCCACGCGTCAAGGACAGCGCCTTGTGGCTGTCCCCAAGCCAGGGACAGCGCGTTTAGCGTAGAGTTATCCCTTTGAGCAGAAATGGCGTCACTGCGTCAACCATACACCGCGACACACGCAACCCTTCGGCCACCTTTTCATCAATGTCCGGGACACTGTATACCGTGCTCTCCAATTTCCACTCAGAAAATCCAGACATATGACATCCCAGTTGACTTTGCGCCAGGGAAGCACATCAAACGGGATGGGACGACCATTGCGGCGCCGGAAATGCGCCAGGTTCACAGATTCAGATTCAGATTCAGATTCAGACGGCGTTCAGGTGATTGATTATTACCTCAGGTGACACCACAACCGTTGCGTCGCAATGATGAACGCTGTTGATGATGCATGGTCGATACAACTTTCGGACAACTCTATACGCGTCGTATAGAGTTGTCCGAAAGTTGTATCGACCATGCATCATCAACAGCGTTCATCATTGCGACGCAACGGTTGTGGTGTCACCTGAGGTAATAATCAATCACCTGAACGCCGTCTGAATCTGAATCTGAATCTGAATCTGTGAACCTGGCGCATTTCCGGCGCCGCAATGGTCGTCCCATCCCGTTTGATGTGCTTCCCTGGCGCAAAGTCAACTGGGATGTCATATGTCTGGATTTTCTGAGTGGAAATTGGAGAGCACGGTATACGGTGTCCCGGACATTGATGAAAAAGTGGCCGAGGGGTTGCGTGTGTCGCGGTGTATGGTTGACGCAGTGACGCGATTTATGCTCAAAGGGATAACTCTACGCTAAACGCGCTGTCCCTGGCTTGGGGACAGCCACAACGCGTGGAATAGACAAGGCATACTGGGTTTGGCGGCACTCAGATACTGGCCCAGACAAAAACGGTTATAAACAACCAAGAAACGGTTTAAGGGGTGCAGTTTAAACGGTTGAACAGTAAGCAGCTTGTAAGCGCAAATTGCTAAGTTCGTAATCCCATCTCCCCGATCGTGGAGGCGCCAGATTGTCGCGATGCGCGTGATCTGATCAGCCTGGCTCAGGCCACTGATTGAGTATCGCGCGCTGACGAGGCAGGCCACTCGTCACTCACCAAACGTGTCGGTATATCTCATCGCACCACCCGAGCGACACTGGCTGTATCTCATCGCACCACCCGAGCGACACTGGCTGTATCTCAGTACACTAACAGAGCGACACTGGCTGTATCTCAGTACATCACAGAGCGACACTGGCTGTATCTCAGTACACTATCAGAGCGACACTGGCTGTATCTCAGTACACTAACAGAGCGACACTGGCTGTATCTCAGGACACTATCAGAGCGACACTGGCTATATCTCAGTACACCACCCGAGCGACACTGGCTGTATATCAGTGCACCACCCGAGCGACACTGGCTGTATCTCAGTACACTAACAGAGCGACACTGGCTGTATCTCAGTACACTAACAGAGCGACACTGGCTGTATCTCAGGACACTATCAGAGCGACACTGGCTATATCTCAGTACACCACCCGAGCGACACTGGCTGTATATCAGTGCACCACCCGAGCGACACTGGCTGTATCTCAGTAAACTAACAGAGCGACACTGGCTGAATATCAGTGCACCACCCGAGCGACACTGGCTGTATCTCAGTACACTATCAGAGCGACACTGGCTGTATCTCAGTACACTATCAGAGCGACACTGGCTGTATCTCAGTACACTATCAGAGCGACACTGGCTGTATCTCAGTACACTACCCGAGCGACACTGGCTGTATCTCAGTACACCACCCGAGCGACACTGGCTGTATCTCAGTACACTATCAGAGCGACACTGGCTGTATTTCAGTACACTATCAGAGCGACACTGGCTGTATCTCAGTACACCACCCGAGCGACACTGGCTGTATCTCAGTACACTATCAGAGCGACACTGGCTGTATCTCAGTACACTATCAGAGCGACACTGGCTGTATCTCAGTGCACCACCCGAGCGACACTGGCTGTATCTCAGTACACTAACAGAGCGACACTGTCTGAATATCAGTGCACCACCCGAGCGACACTGGCTGTATCTCAGTACACTATCAGAGCGACACTGGCTGTATCTCAGTACACTATCAGAGCGACACTGGCTATATATCAGTACACTATCAGAGCGACACTGGCTGTATCTCAGTACACTAACAGAGCGACACTGGCTGTATCTCAGTGCACCACCCGAGCGACACTGGCTGTATATCAGTACACTACCCGAGCGACACTGGCTGTATATCAGTACACTATCAGAGCGACACTGGCTGTATCTCAGTACACTATCAGAGTGACACTGGCTATATCTCAGTACACTATCAGAGCGACACTGGCTATATCTCAGTACACTACCCGAGCGACACTGGCTGTATCTCAGTGCACCACCCGAGCGACACTGGCTGTATCTCAGTACACTAACAGAGCGACACTGGCTGTATCTCAGTACACTATCAGAGCGACACTGGCTGTATCTCAGTGCACTAACAGAGCGACACTGGCTGTATATCAGTACACCACCCGAGCGACACTGGCTGTATCTCAGTACACTATCAGAGCGACACTGTCTGTATCTCAGTACACCACCAGAGCGACACTGGCTGTATCTCAGTACACTATCAGAGCGACACTGGCTGTATCTCAGTACACTAACCGAGCGACACTGGCTGTATCTCAGTACACTAACAGAGCGACACTGGCTGTATATCAGTACACTATCAGAGCGACACTGGCTGTATATCAGTACACTATCAGAGCGACACTGTCTGTATATCAGTACACTATCAGAGCGACACTGGCTGTATCTCAGTACACTATCAGAGCGACACTGGCTGTATATCAGTACACTATCAGAGCGACACTGGCTGTATATCAGTACACTATCAGAGCGACACTGGCTGTATATCAGTACACCACCCGAGCGACACTGGCTGTATATCAGTACACCACCCGAGCGACACTGGCTGTATTTCAGTACACTAACAGAGCGACACTGGCTGTATCTCAGTACACTATCAGATCGACACTGGCTGTATATCAGTACACTATCAGAGCGACACTGGCTATATCTCAGTACACTATCAGAGCGACACTGGCTGTATATCAGTACACCACCCGAGCGACACTGGCTGTATCTCAGTGCACCACCCGAGCGACACTGGCTGTATCTCAGTACACTAACAGAGCGACACTGGCTGTATCTCAGTACACTATCAGAGCGACACTGCCTGTATCTCAGTACCCTAACAGAGCGACACTGGCTGTATCTCAGTACACTATCAGAGCGACACTGGCTGTATATCTGTGCACTAACAGAGCGACACTGGCTGTATATCAGTACACCACCCGAGCGACACTGGCTGTATCTCAGTACACTAACAGAGCGACACAGGCTGTATATCTGTGCACTATCAGAGCGACACTGGCTGTATATCAGTACACTACCAGAGCGACACTGGCTGTATATCAGTACACTATCAGAGTGACACTGGCTGTATATCAGTACACTATCAGAGCGACACTGGCTGTATATCAGTACACTACCAGAGCGACACTGGCTGTATCTCAGTACACTAACAGAGCGACACTGGCTGTATCTCAGTACACCACCCGAGCGACACTGGCTGTATCTCGGTACACTACCAGAGCGACACTGGCTGTATCTCAGTACACTATCAGAGCGACACTGGCTGTATCTCAGTGCACCACCCGAGCGACACTGGCTGTATATCAGTACACTATCAGAGCGACACTGGCTGTATATCAGTACACTATCAGAGCGACACTGGCTGTATATCAGTACACCACCCGAGCGACACTGGCTGTATATCAGTACACTACCAGAGCGACACTGGCTGTATATCAGTACACTATCAGAGCGACACTGGCTGTATATCAGTACACCACCCGAGCGACACTGGCTGTATATCAGTACACTACCAGAGCGACACTGGCTGTATATCAGTACACTATCAGAGCGACACTGGCTGTATATCAGTACACCACCCGAGCGACACTGGCTGTATATCAGTACACTATCAGAGCGACACTGGCTGTATATCAGTACACCACCCGAGCGACACTGGCTGTATCTCAGTACACTATCAGAGCGACACTGGCTGTATCTCAGTACACTATCAGAGCGACACTGACTGTATCTCAGTACACTACCCGAGCGACACTGGCTGTATATCAGTGCACCATCCGAGCGACACTGGCTGTATCTCAGTACACTATCACAGCGACACTGGCTGCATCTCAGTGCACCACCCGAGCGACACTGGCTGTATCTCAGTACACTAACAGAGCGACACTGGCTGTATCTCAGTACACTATCAGAGCGACACTGGCTGTATATCAGTACACCACCCGAGCGACACTGGCTGTATCTCAGTACACTATCAGAGCGACACTGGCTGTATCTCAGTGCACCACCCGAGCGACACTGGCTGTATATCAGTACACCACCCGAGCGACACTGGCTGTATATCAGTACACCACCCGAGCGACACTGGCTATATATCAGTACCTTAACAGAGCGACACTGGCTGTATCTCAGTACACTAACAGAGCGACACTGGCTGTATATCAGTACACTATCAGAGCGACACTGGCTGTATATCAGTACACTATCAGAGCGACACTGGCTGTATTTCAGTACACTATCAGAGCGACACTGGCTGTATATCAGTACACTATCAGAGCGACACTGGCTGTATATCAGTACACTATCAGAGCGACACTGGCTGTATATCAGTACACTATCAGAGCGACACTGGCTGTATCTCAGTACACTACCCGAGCGACACTGGCTGTATCTCAGTGCTCAGTGCAACTCGCGCACTGTTGCACAACAACAACGCGGTGTATGGCTCAGTGCAACTCTATACGCGTCGTATAGAGTTGTCCGAAAGTTGTATCGACCATGCATCATCAACAGCGTTCATCATTGCGACGCAACGGTTGTGGTGTCACCTGAGGTAATAATCAATCACCTGAACGCCGTCTGAATCTGAATCTGAATCTGAATCTGTGAACCTGGCGCATTTCCGGCGCCGCAATGGTCGTCCCATCCCGTTTGATGTGCTTCCCTGGCGCAAAGTCAACTGGGATGTCATATGTCTGGATTTTCTGAGTGGAAATTGGAGAGCACGGTATACGGTGTCCCGGACATTGATGAAAAGGTGGCCGAGGGGTTGCGTGTGTCGCGGTGTATGGTGTCCGGCCGTCTCACTCACGACATATGCATCTCTAGATTATGCAGCATCGTCGTCCAGACGCTCATCTAAGCCATCCGGGCACAGGAGACTGATATTTAAGTCCCCACGACGAAATGTTGGCGTCCCGTAGTTCGGAGCGGGTCGGAGCTGGCTGGTGCCGGTCCGAGCTAGCGATAAGGGGCGCCGACTGCGCCAGCACTGAGACAGAAGCGTCACGGAACATCGCACTGAGACAGAAGCGACGCGGAACATCGCACTGGGACAGAAGCGACACGGAACATCGCACTGACTGAGACAGAAGCGACACGGAACATCGCACTGGGACAGAAGCGACACGGAACATCGCATTGAGACAGAAGCGACGCGGAACATCGCACTGAGACAGAAGCGACGCGGAACATCGCACTGACTGAGACAGAAGCGACGCGGAACATCGCACTGACTGAGACAGAAGCGACGCGGAACATCGCACTGGGACAGAAGCGACACGGAACATCGCACTGAGACAGAAGCGACACGGAACATCGCACTGACTGAGACAGAAGCGACGCGGAATATCGCACTGAGACAGAAGCGACACGGAACATCGCACTGGGACAGAAGCGCCACGGAACATCGCACTGAGACAGAAGCGCCACGGAACATCGCACTGAGACAGAAGCGACACGGAACATCGCACTGGGACAGAAGCGACACGGAACATCGCACTGAGACAGAAGCGACACGGAACATCGCACTGACTGAGACAGAAGCAACACGGAACATCGCACTGAGACAGAAGCGCCACGGAACATCGCACTGAGACAGAAGCGACACGGAACATCGCACTGAGACAGAAGCGACACGGAACATCGCACTGAGACAGAAGCGACACGGAACATCGCACTGAGACAGAAGCGACACGGAACATCGCACTGACTGAGACAGAAATGACACGGAACATCGCACTGACTGAGACAGAAGCGACACGGAACATCGCACTGAGACAGAAGCGACACGGAACATCGCACTGAGACAGAAGCGCCACGGAACATCGCACTGAGACAGAAGCGACACGGAACATCGCACTGAGACAGAAGCGACGCGGAACATCGCACTGACTGAGACAGAAGCGACACGGAACATCGCACTGAGACAGAAGCGCCACGGAACATCGCACTGAGACAGAAGCGACGCGGAGCATCGCACTGAGACAGAAGCGCCACGGAACATCGCACTGAGACAGAAGCGACACGGAACATCGCACTGACTGAGACAGAAGCGCCACGGAACATCGCACTGACTGAGACAGAAGCGACACGGAACATCGCACTGACTGAGACAGAAGCGACACGGAACATCGCACTGAGACAGAAGCGACACGGAACATCGCACTGACTGAGACAGAAGCGACACGGAACATCGCACTGGGACAGAAGCGACGCGGAACATCGCACTGAGACAGAAGCGACACGGAACATCGCACTGAGACAGAAGCGACACGGAACATCGCACTGGGACAGAAGCGACACGGAACATCGCACTGACTGAGACAGAAGCGACACGGAACATCGCACTGACTGAGACAGAAGCGACACGGAACATCGCACTGACTGAGACAGAAGCGCCACGGAACATCGCACTGAGACAGAAGCGACACGGAACATCGCACTGAGACAGAAGCGACACGGAACATCGCACTGACTGAGACAGAAGCGCCACGGAACATCGCACTGAGACAGAAGCGACGCGGAACATCGCACTGAGACAGAAGCGACACGGAACATCGCACTGGGACAGAAGCGACACGGAACATCGCACTGACTGAGACAGAAGCGACACGGAACATCGCACTGAGACAGAAGCGACACGGAACATCGCACTGGGACAGAAGCGACACGGAACATCGCACTGAGACAGAGGCGACACGGAACATCGCACTGAGACAGAAGCGACGCGGAACATCGCACTGACTGAGACAGAAGCGCCACGGAACATCGCACTGACTGAGACAGAAGCGACGCGGAACATCGCACTGACTGAGACAGAAGCGCCACGGAACATCGCACTGACTGAGACAGAAGCGACACGGAACATCGCACTGACTGAGACAGAAGCGACACGGAACATCGCACTGAGACAGAAGCGACACGGAACATCGCACTGAGACAGAAGCGTCACGGAACATCGCACTGAGACAGAAGCGACACGGAACATCGCACTGACTGAGACAGAAGCGCCACGGAACATCGCACTGAGACAGACGCGACACGGAACATCGCACTGACTGAGACAGAAGCGACACGGAACATCGCACTGAGACAGAAGCGACACGGAACATCGCACTGAGACAGAAGCGCCACGGAACATCGTACTGACTGAGACAGAAGCGACACGGAACATCGCACTGACTGAGACAGAAGCGACACGGAACATCGCACTGAGACAGAAGCGCCACGGAACATCGCACTGAGACAGAAGCGACACGGAACATCGCACTGAGACAGAAGCGACACGGAACATCGCACTGAGACAGAAGCGACACGGAACATCGCACTGAGACAGAAGCGACACGGAACATCGCACTGACTGAGACAGAAGCGCCACGGAACATCGCACTGAGACAGAAGCGACACGGAACATCGCACTGAGACAGAAGCGACACGGAACATCGCACTGACTGAGACAGAAGCGCCACGGAACATCGCACTGAGACAGAAGCGACGCGGAACATCGCGTCAGCTTGGTTCGAACGGCGTCCTGCGCCACTGATGTCGCTCGGGTGGCTCCTGCGCCACTGATGTGGAGCCACATCGTCTCGCACAGGCTGGCGGTAAACATCGGCAGAGAAGAAGCTGCCAAATTGTTCCGGTATGTGACTCTCGCGACACAAGCAGCGGAGCGACGCCTCCGGCCAAGAAGAGTCTGACGGTCCCTCTTCTATAACATATAACACCAGGGCACACTAAAATCATGTCCTGAGAAGGGTCGTTCAGTCAAATATCGGTCAGCCACAATACGTCGAAGTGGTGCTGTTGCAGAGTGCTATTCACGCCGTCTATCTTCCGTATGAGCGGGCGGGCGCTCGAGTGTGCCATCTTCCGAATAGGCTGGCCAGTGTGTCGCCGTTGTCGCCGCTCCCACGGGCGGTTTGCCGGGAATGGGTCGTGTGTGGCCGTACAGGATGGCAGGCAATACGTGTCAGACACCGAATCTATGTTGTCGGTCCTTGGTTGTTGTGATATCGAATCGTCTGGGTCGGGCGAGGTCGAATGAAGACGGGAATCAATTTTGCGTTTGGTTCTTCACCCGGCTTTGTAAATTGTTCTCCAGTCAACTGAATAAATTTATACTTCTAAACACCGGACAACTTTCGTTTACAAAGATCTAATCATAGGGATGAAGAATACGTCCTGCACAGCAGCCGCCGTCATCTGCTAAATATGGTCAGGTAAGTGGGCACAAATAATGCAAACATTCTTGCGAAACAATCACTTATATTTGTATGACTTGACTGGGCTTGATATTGTGTGATGTAAGTTGAGTCCCTTTTAACAAACTCAGTTTTGCGTTGTTCCTAGGTAATAGATGTGTATGATCCGTAACTCCGTTACACCGATATGTAATGTAACGATTTATTTGAATAGCAGAGTAACTATATTTGAACGGCAGTATTTTCCGGTGAGGGCACTGGACTGGACATTGACAATCAGTCAGTCACCAGAAGGCACCGGCATTGTCGAGATGGTTAACAATGATACAAACCAAGTTAGCAAACTGCCTCGACATATTTAGATAATAATCAGCATGTGGTTTTGCTTAGAGAATAGTTATTGACTATATCACTATTCATATACCTACCTGTGTTTTGACGCAGGTGCGAGTAGGTCTGCTATTATGCCTACTCAATCTATTTTAAAGTCAACTCAGTCAATCTAAAATGAAGCAAATGTTAAGTAAACGTTATTAAAAACAGTCAACTCCTCATATTAATTTATTAATGACCTAGACGCGTTTCTATAACTTCTTCAGTTGGTCATTAAAAATAGGACATGAAAACAACTTGTTGTTTTCATGTCCTATTTTTAATGACCAACTGAAGAAGTTATAGAAACGCGTCTTGGTCATTAATAAATTAATATGAGTAGTTGACTGTGTTTATATGTCAATATGAATATTAACATAAACTTTATTGAAAGCATTCCCAAGATGCCATTATGCTATTATTACCCGATGCCATTATGTTTCGTCAATGAGCACCCAAGCACAGCCGCATCGGACAAAACATTATCGGCTACCGCGAGGCCAATTACGTTAAACGAATCACCGTGTAGGTTGTTCTTAGAATATGCTTCTGTACAAGCCGAGGACATTTATTTACCACACATTACGTCTTGCCTTACACAAAAATGTCAGCGCATAAATCGAACTTCATCCAATGAAAAGAACAGGGAGATGTTCCTGGGAGGCATTTAGTGACGCAACTACAGAGGTTGTTTTGAAGTTCGTAAACCATCTGTTCGTCTCCACAATCTGTGGACGTTATCGACCACATATCATCACTGTCAGACGCCATCAGCCACGCTTCGGATCAGTCTGCATCCACATTTCGAGTCGGGACACCCAAACTCCCGCGCTCTACCGATTGCGCTCTTGTATAGACCGACACCTTTCTGCGGACTCCTGGGACCGTCTGATCCAGCCCGGGGAGTCGTGCCCCATTATCTCGGCTCCCGCGTCACAGACCGGCTGTGTTGCTGGCCAGCCGCCGGCGCTGGAGGAGGCCTCTCCGGCGGTAGACTGACGGCCGGAGACAGCACCCTCGGCTCCCGCGTCACAGACCGGCTGTGTTGCTGGCCAGCCGCCGGCGCTGGAGGCCTCTCCGGCGGCAGACTGTCGGCCGGAGACAGCACCCTCGGCGGCACTCAGACCGGCAGCTGCTGAATTTTTGACGACTCGACGTCACACCGCCGGCGGCGTGCCGCGAAAGCCAACAAGCCGCCCGGCCGCCCCGGCCGAGGACACTGCACGGCCGCGCACCGGATGTCACGTTCAGGCTCACACTCAGACTCACGCTCAGTGTAAGATCTAGGGGGCAGGGGACCATGCCCCTCCCTTGAGCCTCGAAGGGGCTAGATAGCCCGAGGGGACATAGCCGATCGAAGTGACTCGAAACGAATTTCACTCCGTTTTTAAACAAATAGCGAGTAAATTTGTCCACTCTGATCTCCAAAGGGCCCAGTCTGACTTCTAGAGGCCCAGTTTGATCTCCAGAGGGCCCATTCTGGCTTGAAGAGGGCCAATTCTGGTTTGCAGGGACCCATTTTGGCATGTGAAAGGCACATTTTGCACCAGAAGGATCCCTTCTGGCCTACATTGGTCTTCAAGGTCAAAAGGGCCCACCAACGGTTGAGGGGGCCACTAAGGCCTAATGGGGCCACCAATGCCTGGGGTCCCACTTTGCTACGTGCCCCCCTCCTTGACTGAATCCTGGATCTGCCAGCCACTGCTCAGGATGTTGTATAAGGTATTCTGCAATATACCTGCGGCTCTTAATGCCTTTCGTCATTGCGATATCAAGTTAGACATGGCCTGAACATTACACAAACATGCATAGGCAACCATCTACAGCGATAGCCACACAAATGTTAGCTCTCATGCGCCTACACACTGGTCAGAATGAAATAAAGGCTGTATAGTCACGTCGCACTGGATCAGTCCTGTGCGGATGACTAGCCATCGCCGTCACTTTAGACTGAACAGCCGTGGAGGAGCTGCAGTAGATCAGGTGGCAGCATGTTGTATGATGTGCACCATCTGAGTCTGAGACCACATGACACATGCTGGTATGGTATGTAGATGGTGCATAGCAGTGATATCCAAGTCGTGGCTGCGGGACACCGTCACGGGGTGCGGTGGTGAGAACATCCACCAGTACCTCCGGATCTCAGTGAGGACGAGGATAACTGTCCTACCACGCTTACTATGCACGAGGCACAGTATTCTACCACGCACTTTGCACGGACACAATGCTTGGTAGGAAACGAGGTTCTCTGCGCTGAGCCACTCTAGCCGCCTTGGCAAATCAGATATACGATCATATTTATTCAGTCGCAAATTACTTTACTGAGTCAAATTACTAAAATTTGTTATTTTCGTCCAGCTCGGAATCGGCTGAACTTTGTTAGGTGTGCTGCTCTATGTTGCTGGTCGAAAGCCGTAGAGCGTCACTTCTACTACCACGTGCCCAGATGGCGGTACTGGTAACACTGCACTGGTGAGGGTCCACGGCAGGGCGATGGGATGGGATGCCAGTGTTCCCAGCTGATGTAATGACAATGAGACGTGAGCAGTGAGCACTTACCGACAATGGAACGCCAGTAGATTACTTAGTCCCATCGCCATCTCACTATACAGTCTTAACACAGCCATCCAATCCGTATCTCATCACAATCTCATTAACCCGCACCCCGCCGCACTGGGGGGGGGGGGGGGGGCAATCTGCCAACCTCCCGAACTTTCTCAATAACTTAAAAACTATCATATATATCGACGTGAACCTTCTGGTACTTTATGCCGCATGAATTCTACGTCTTTCCTCAAAATTGCATTGAAATTGGTGCAGTAGTTAGGAAGATAATTATGTTTTAGTGACGCCATGTCATGCCATTTTTGGTGGAAAACTATCAATGTTTGAAAATTCGTAGAAATTTGAGTTTTGAAGCAAAATGCAAATACAAAGCGTCAAAAGAAAGGAAATGAGATTCACTTAAAAATGGCAATCTCGGATTTCTAAACGTTTGAGGTTTTGACCTCCAACCATAAGAGATAAAAAAAATCCACAAAATCAAAAATTTCAAAGATATTAAAAACGGAATATATTTTACAGAACCAAGTATGAATGAAACCCACACCAAATTTGAAAGCAATCTCGTTATTTTTGACTGACTTATGGCTCCCTAAGTATGAGTAACTCATGGTCATGTTTTTTATTGCTTTTTATGGCTTTTAGTGACCAGATACAGACAAATAAATACCACCACTGTATTTCTGAAACAACACAGGTCTAGTAACATCCCTTTGTATTTGAATTCATCAATTTCAAATGTTGACCTTATGCGACCTGACCTTGACCTGAACTTCACCTAAGGCCATTATATGGGGTCGGAGTGTAAAAATGGTTACTACTATCAAAGTATACGTGTACACTACAATAACCCTTAAAACATGTGTCGCATGACTTTCGTAGACCTCTTGCCAATAGTAACCTTTGTGACCTGAGTCCTGGCCTTGACCTTGACCGTTACTTACAATATCAATTTCGCTTATGCGGGAGATGTATTATACCTTTGAGAGCACTTTGTGACATAATAGTCGCAATCTAAGGCTTTAAATAGAAAGTGTGCCCATCAATCCAAATATCTCTATTTTGACCTGTCACCTGACTGTGACCTGACATGCGATCTTATTTTGAAAATGTTGCATATGCTTTAGATGTATCTCATTGAGAGCTTTCTATTTCGGCCTTGCGCGTCACGCTGCGGTTATTGGTTCGGAATATAACGAGGGGCAGAATATCCCCCTCCCCCCCCCCCCCCCAGTGAAGTGCTCGGCTGAATACCTCAGCGGGGCGCGGGTTAACCCGCGCCGTGTCGGGGGGGGGGGGGGCGTTTAGACGCCCCCTAAGGTTTTTCGAGGATAGCGAAAAAACGGCTGTTATGAAATCAATTATCCACATAGTGTAAACACAAATTCGGGTCATCTCAGGTCAGGTTACCAAGTCAGGTCACGTGACCCCACCTCCAAAAATGTTTCCGGTCGCACCACAGCTACAGTTTTTGGCCGATCGATTTCTTACTTACAGGATTGCATAAGGGCTATGGTACCTACAATTCGTTTATCTCGGATTTTTAAAAAATATCAGTGCCCTAAGGTCTGGTCAATTTCGTGACCTCCCCATTATAAGCCAATGGGGAAATAATCAAATGCTTCCTAGTCTAAGGATACGAATTATATCAGCCCAATTCCTTCTGGATCATGATATGATAGGTCATTCTAAGTTCCAGGTGCAATTTTTGTTAAGTGACCCCTACAAGGTCAGAAAGTCAGAAAGTTACAAGGTCAGAAAGTTAAGTGACCCCTACAAGGATAAAAAGATATTTGTGAAAACTGTTTTGCTAAAAAAAAATAGCCTTTTTGACATTTGATGAGAACTCTGGAGCCTCCATTATTGACCTGAGGTAAAATCTGAGGACACCGTGACGATTGCATTTGTCAAGAGCTTTCCATTGTTTTTTTTCCGCTTGTTCCTAGCTATAGTTTTTTTCCGCTTGTTGCTGTGATATATGGGGGTTTCTGGAGCGAAGTCCTAAAACTGGCAAATCTGACCCTTGACCTCTGATGACCTCAATATTGACTTGAGACAAAACAAAATGCTTGAAATATTTTCCAAATGCATTTTACGACCTTTCGAACGGTGTTTTCGGTTTTTGTCTACGTGCCATAGGAGCTGAGTTAGAGGGGGCGTCGAAACGCCCCCCCCCCCCCCCGGCACGGCGAAGGTGGTGCTGAGCACCGGCACGGCGCGGGTTAAATGCAAACCGATCAAACTTCATCATTTGGTAGGTAGGTACTCCTGTCAACAGCCAGTATTAGGTTCTCTAAGGCCACTCCTACGCAGCCATCAAGCCACAGTAGGTGCCGTGCCTTGATCTCTGACGTGGGCTCACGGCGTTCTGGCATCACGTGCAGGTGCATGCCTCTTCACTACTGGTAAGCATTAAACAATCATGATTCTTATCGAAGCCCAAATGGTTAAATCTGAAACTAAAGAAATACGCAGAGAAAATCACTGACGAGTTCGCACAATCATACCATGCCATTATAATTTCACACTTGCTTGTCTCACAGTGACATGTACTTACCAAATTTGTCTTCTGTACCAATGAGCCTTTAATGTTACGTACTTTATGTGCAAAGTCAGGCGGCTAGTTCAAGGTTACCATAGAAGCGAGATTTACATGTCGAACAACGAATCATTGCTCGTAGAACCGTCGCTCGGAGAGGCGGCACTGAGGGCGCCGAACATGGAAACATTTCGTGAGATGGGACAGATTTTAAAAGATCAAAACAGAGTGTATATCTGCAAATTTGTTAAAATTCATCTGCATTCTTAGTGGATGGGTTGAAATAATTTGTACTTCCCTCTCCCCGACTAACAAAACAAAACTGCCGCCGCCTCCGCCCGCGCAGTCTGAAAACCGGCAACCTGAAGAGGTAGGCTGTCCCGCACCACAGCACTGTACTGCGGTCGAGCTTCCCGCCCTGAACTCAGGCATTTTGAACAGTGCAGCTCCCGAACTCCCACGTGTCGACGTGCATCGTGCTTCACATAAAATTCAACTCCATTTCTTTGTTGGACCTATTTGCAGACAACGTATGACAACTACGTGAGATGTCGGCTATTTTACATTTTAAATAAATCCAGGCTCTTCGAGGAAGCAGAAACAAGTCCTGGCTATTTTAGAAGCTCGGAGAAGGAAGAGGAGATGGCATAAATTCAGCGACCGTCGAGACATATGAGGTCAGCTCAGAAAGCGACATAAAACAGGATCAGGATGTGCCGCGAGTTGATGAGCGAAGTTGGGACGGTTATCGTGTTGACAGAGGTGTGATGTGGGATGGGAGTGGGAAGAGAGCATGTTCTTCACAGATCTATCGAATCACACAATGCTTCACCCGCTCCGAATAGCTGGGTGGTGTAACGCCATGAGGAACTTGACTAAAGCACCCTTGTGCTATTTACAAGTTAGAGCGGGACAAGTAGTATCTTATGATCAATACATCAAACATCAATCAGGTCAATTAGTTCAGGAAATGCAATTTCCGACTTGTCCGTGCCTTTAACAAGTACGTCAGTTACAGTAATAAGCCGTCTAAAGGCTGAAACACAGCTCATTTTGCGTCTCACAGGCAAGTCGCGTCTCGCAGGCAATCGCGTCCCGCGTCTGGGCCGTCTCGTTCGAAAATCTCGTCTCGCACGAAAATCGTGCGGAAAAGTTAACCTAGAGTCAACTCTCTCGCATGCGAGATAGATGCCGCTGCGAGATCCACGAATCGGGGACGAGATTCAGAGGCGCACATAAGTGGGGGGGGGGGGGGGGGGGGGGGAACACAGGCCCGTACCCCCCACCCCCCTACGAAATGCGGGGCCCCTCTGAGGCTGCCCCGTGGGGACCGTTTGGTTGTATTAACCCGCGCCGTGCCGGGGGGGGGGGGGGGGGGGGCGTTTAGACGCCCCCCTAAGGTTTTCCGAGGATATAAAAAACGGCGGCATGCACCGCCACCGTTTTTGTCACAGCTGTTCGCACATCAATTATACACAAAGTGTAAATTTGTTGACCTCAGGTCATCTCAGGTCAAGTCACCAGGCCAGGTCACGTGACCCCACCTCCAAAAATGTGTCCGGTCTACCACAGCCACAGTTTTTGGCCGATCAATTTTGTACTTGCAGGATTTCATAAGGGCAATGGTACCTACACTTCGTGTATCTCACATTTTTTATATCGGTGACCTAAGGTCGGGTCAATTTCATGACCAAAAATTACAGCTTCATTATAAGCCAATGGGGAAATATTCAAATGCTTCCTATTCTGAGGATACCAATTATATCAGCCCAATTACTTCTGGATCATGTTATCATAGGCCATTCTTGAAGTTCCAGCTGTAATTTTTGTTTAGTGACCCCTACAGGGTCAGATGAGGTCATCCGAGGTCACCAACACGTTGTTGCCAATACATCTTGACAAAGTAAAGATAGAGAAGTAAAACTGGCACCAATGTGTTTGTCTCGTCGAGAAACGTCTCCCAATGTGCAAAATGACCTAATTGGATCCCCACTTGACCTTGACCTGAGGTAAAATTGTTAACCCGCCATTGACTGGGGCGTTTAACGCCCCCCCCCCCCCTGATTAATTTTCGCAATAGCTGAAAAACTAATACCGCTATCAAATGTGAAACTTCGGATACCTTCTTATACATCATTTTTACGTCTTGTGTGCAAAAATGAAGACATTTCCTCCATTTTTTATCGAGTAATAGCGAATTTAGTGACGTCACTACACACGAGTTTTACACCAAAATCAGCTACACTTTGCCAGCTAATCAGCTAACAAATGCCACATTTGAAGCAAAATGCAATAAAAAAACGTCAAAAGAAGATCAGATTGCAACGGCTACCAACTGGCCATCTCGGATTTTTGAAATTTGTAGTTTTTGACCCCAAAAACTCAAAAAACGTTTTTAGAGACATCATCACAAAATAAAAAATTTCTAAAATATTAAAAACACCGGAAGATGTGTCAGAGAACCATACATAGGCAACTACAATACCAAATTTCAAACTGATATATCCATTTTGGACTGACTTATGACATCTAAAGTATGGGTAACTCATGACGTCATATTTTGAAAATGCGTTTTTGGCTTTTATGGACTAGATACATGCAAGTAAATGCCACCACTGTATTTCTGAGACAAAACTGGTCTAGCAACATGCCTTTGTTGTTTAGATTTAACAATTTAAAATTTTGACCTTCGGTGACCTAAACTTGACCTGAACTTGACCTGAAATTGACATTTACTTCAGGTAAATGAAGTTAGGTGGTACAATTACTATCACTATCGAATTATACGTGGAAAATAACTCGTAAAACATGTATTGCATGACTTTCGTAGATATGTTGAGCATAGTGACCTTTTGTGACCTGACTTTGACCTTAACCTTGGTCAACAATTTCACTTTAGCTCATGCGGAATATGTACCATACCTTTAGCAGCACTTTGGGTGAAACTGGTTGCAATCGAAGGCTTTGGATGGAAAGTATGGCACATAAACTCAAATACGCCGATTTTGACCTTTGACCTGACCGTGACCTGACAGTTGACCATACTTTGACATTTTTAGCATGTCTTAGATTCGTATCATTGAGAGCTTTCGATCACCGCCTTGCGCGTCTCCCTGCGATCATTGTTTCGGAAGATAACCAGGGGAAGAGGCGTTTAACGTCCCCCCCCCCCCCCCCCAGTCAATGGCGTTCTGCTGAGACCCCAGTCAATGCCGGTTTAAGTTGACCTAACCTGGTCATCATGCATATGATGCGAAGTGCCTTGACGTGACAAACACGATGGCGTCAACATTATTTCCATATATTGATTAGATAAAAAGATATTTGTGAGAACTCTTTTGCTAAAAATTACCTTCTTGATATTTGATGAGCTTTGGAGCCTAAACTATTGATCTGAGTTAAAATCTGAAGACACGATTGCGATTGAATATTTCAAGAGCTTTCCATTCCTTTTTTCTGTTTGTTCCTAGCGATTAGTTCCTGTGATATCTGGGAGTTTCTAGAGCGAAGTCCTAAAACTGGAAAATATGACCCTTGATGACCTCTGGTGACCTCAATATTGACCTGAGAAAAACATCCCTGAAATAGTTTCAATATGCATTTTGACAAGCTTTCGAACGAAGCTTTCTATTTTTGTCTAGATTTTATAGGAGCCGAGTTAGAAGCGACTGCGCGTGGCGGCGGATAACAATAGAAAGTAGGCGGAGTTTCCTATCCATACTTAACTTTATCCATGACCGGGGTATCAGCCGAACGCCATTGACCGGGGGAAAATATTGACCCCTCGTTATCTCCGGAACCAATTATCGCAGCGAGACACGCGAGACGGCATTCGAAAGATCTCAATGAGACGCATCTAACGCATACTCGGAATTTTCCAATATAGGTCACATATCAGGTCAAGTCGGGTCAAAGGTCAAAATCGAGGCATTTGAGTTGATGGACCATACTTTCCATCCAGACAGAGCCTTTGATTGCGACCATGATCACCCAAATTGCTCCCAAATAAACATCCCGCATGAGCTAAAATGAGATTGTTGACAAAGGTCAAGGTTAAGGTCAGGTCGCAAAAGGTGACTATCCGCATGAGATTTTCGAAAGTCATGCGACACATGTTTTATGTGTTATTTTACACGTATAATACGATAGTGATTACGAGCGAGCGCTATCTCTGCAACCACACGTCCGATTGACAAGCGGACTTCTTTGCTGAGCATCCCCATCCAATCTACCCTGTTTGAGACCGGCGCTGACTAATGTAGGTGACTACCACTGCGCGTGGCGCGTGCCGCGTGAGGGGTGTTGGATGGTGTTTCCTCGCAATAACTCCGCAACGGCTGAGCCGATTGTGTTCAAATTTGGTGTGTGGTTAGAGACCCCTCAGTCACCACTTTCCCATAAAATATTGGCGGGGTGCCTCTGTACGTGCGCACGTGCACACCCCTATTCTATATCTCAGGAACGGCTGAGCCGATTGTGTTCAAATTTGGGGCGTGGTTAGGGACCCTCTGCCGCCGCTTTCCCACAAGTCAGGGATGGGGTGCCTCTGCACGTGCACACCCCTATTCTATATCACAGGAATGGCTGAGCCGATTGTGTTCAAATTTGGTGTATGGTTAGGGTCTAGGGACCTCTCAGCCGCCACTTTCCCACAAGTCAGGGGCGGGGTGCTTCTGCACGTGCCCACGTGCGTACCCTTTTTGCATCTCAGAAGCTACTTATCCGATGGAGTTGAAATTCACCATACATTGCATTCACGCTCGCTCGTTCATCGCCAACTACGGCGCCTTACTGGTAGTTATTATGAGCGAACGCGAAGCGCTCGCTCGTCCTTCCGTGGTTATGGGACAAATCTGAATATGAGCGGCTCGGCCCGACCCGGCCTGTGGCGACGCTTTTGAGAAGCTAATATCTCTGCAACCGCACGTCCGATTAACAAGCGGGTTTCTTTGCTGAGTAGCCCCATCCACCCTAACCTGTTTGAGGCCGACTTGCCGACTCATGTGGGTGACTACCGCTGCGCGTGGCGCGTGCCGCGTGAGGGGTGTTGACAAGTGTTTTCTCGTAAAAAAACTCCGCAACGGCTGGGCCGATTGTGTTCAAATTTGGAGTGTGGTTAGGGACCCCTCCGCCGCCGCCTTCCCACAAGTCATGGGTGGGGTGCCTCTGCACGTACGCACGTGCCCACCCTTATTCTATATCTCAGGAACGGCTGAGCCGATTGTGTTCAAATTTGGTGTGTGGTTAGGGACCTCTCAGCCGCCTCTTTCCCACAAGTCAGGGGTGGAGTTCCTCTGCACTTGCGCACGTGCGCACCCTTTTTGTGTGTCTCAGAAACTACTTGCACGATCGAGTGGAAATTCACCATACATTTCTTTCGCGCTCGCTCGTTCATCACCAACTACGGCGCCTTACTGGTTTTACTATCTGAACTCATTTAGGTGAAGTTAGTGTCAAGTTCAGGTCAAGTTCCGGTCACATATAGTCAAAATTTGAAATGGATAAATATAAATAAAAAGACATATTTCTAGACCAGTTTTGTCTCAGAAATACAGTGCTGACATTTTTTCTTCTTTATCTGGTCAATAAAAGCAACAAAAACGTAATTTCAAAATATGACGTCATGAGTTATGAGTTATAAGAGTACCATACTTAGGGAACCATGAGTCAGTGAAAAATAAATACATTGCTTTGAAATTTGGTTTGGGTATTGTTCATATGTGGTTCTCCAACATATATTCCAGTATTTTAAACATCTTTGAAAATTTTGTTTTTGTGGTAATTTTTCCATATTTTTTTTTATTTGGGGTCAAACACCAAAAGTTTCAAAAATCCGAGATAGACATTTGGTAGCCATGCGATTTCTATCTTTTGACGTTTTTTATTGCATTTTGCTAAAAAAAAATGGCCTTTGTACGGCCTGTTAAAGTTTAGCTGACTTTATCGTCAAACTCGTGTGTATTGACGTCACTAAATTTGCTATATCTCAAACATTTATTCAAAAAATTGCTTCATTTGCACGCAGAAGATGTAACATTGATGTGGGAGAAGGTACCCAAAGTTTCACGTTGATAGCCCTATTGTGTTTTGAGCTATCGCGAAAATTCGTCAGGGGGGGGGGGGCAATTCCCCCCCCCCCCCCCCGATCAAGCGCGGGTTAACACTTGCAGTGGTGGACGCATCATGTTTTTTTTGCAGATCATGGTTACCTCTGCTCGCTTTCATTCTGACGAAGCTGTCTCGGCCGATACGCCGGGTCCTATTTATGGCAAACGAGAGCTTACACCTGATCAGCCGTGTCGGGCCTGTTTGAGAGCTGGCCTCATCTGTAATCCTCCGCCAAGCCGCTTACATATCTCCAAATAGTCCTGCGCGTACACAGCTTTCGTTGGCTCTTATACCTCCGAGCGTCCAGCGAGCTCATTGCTCAAGAGTCTTACGTTGATAAGAAGAAAGACAAGAACTGAAACAGCTACCGCAACTAGAGTTTATATCAAGCGTTCCATTCAGTCTTTTCAAATAGCGATTACATGTGTCAACACTTAACAGTCCTTATTGTTAATTCCATCGTGAGTGCCGGAAAGCGAGGGAGAGCGCTGGCCGGAATCCGCAGACATCACTTTGGAGAGAATAACCTGGACTCATTGGCACACCATAAGGTTGCCTGAAGAACACATTGTTGACATGGAGGTATTGAGATGGCTCACAGATGGCAGGATTGGCAGGATTGCTCGTGATTAAGCGCTGAATAAGGGTCTACCCGACAGCCAACAAATCACTGGCGTTTCGCAGGACGTTGACGATCCAAAAGTGCAAACAACTGTCACATTTCCATCGATTTTGATTAGGAACATCACACCACTTAAGACATGGACTATGTGCGTCGCTTTTTAGTCAAAACATTACAAAAGCTTGTTGATTGAAGTTTTAGGACGCGACGACTTCTCGGGTCATTTAGTGCCCATTATGCAAAAGGAGGGAGATCTCAAGGGGAACTAGCAAAGCGTTCAAAGTTGTAGCATGCAATGCTTTTACCATCCAAAACCGCAGCCAACAACGCTTGCGACATCCAAAATTCGCCCGGGTAGGGGACATCTTCATCAGCTAAACTCGCCGCATCCAAAATGGTACTCGCCGCATCCAAAACCGTGACATACAGCCACATCCAAATCCGTGACAGTCAAGCTTGCGACATCCAAAACTGTCTGGCGCGGTCATATTCGGAACTACTAGTTACAGTGAAACCCGCTAGATGGAGGGAGTAGCGTGGTGATGCCATAGTCACTCTAGCATGCAAGTCGGCTGCAGTGGAATATGTTTATGCGAATGGACATCTGACACCACTGGACGCAATCCCCCCCCCCCCCCTGGATCCGCTAGTGACCATAGTCTGCAACGAATTTAATTAACGAATTTCTTATTCTATAATTAATTATTAATTGTGATGATTTATTATTGAAAATTTAACATATACATAATTTAATAGTAATACATGCATATAATAGTTAACTCATTAAGTAAGTACCAAGGTGTGTTCTAGATGGGCTGGATCAACAGTTTTCTGGTCACATAGGGAGAGCCACGTCCTAACACAGCTTCGAAAAATTTCCGCCCCCCAGCTTCAGGCGTTTTCGAAATATAGACACCGCCTCTAAATGGGACGGTCCCGTTTTGACCAGGGGATCCGAGAGTAATAGCAGTGGCCAGGCGCCGCTCCGTCAGCCGTTCCCCGCGTGCGCGCCTATTGTCGTATGCCCGGTAACCTGACCCCTGTTCCTCTCCCATACACTGCGCTCCCACGCTGCTTTCTTCATTAGTGACGTGCCAGACATGACTCGGGGCACGTGGAAAGCGACCGTGGGGACAATTAAGAAATTTGTTTAGGCAGTGGAGCAGTTAATGTTCCTATACTACCAATGAAATATCACACATATTCAATGCACCGAAGCTTAGTAGTAGTGGCCAGGCGCCACACTGCCAGCCCCCCCCCCCCCCCCCCCCCGCGCCTATTGCCCTGTGCCCGGTACCTGACCCCTGTTCCTCTCCCCTCTACTGCGCTCCCACGCTGCTTTCTGCATTAGTGACGACTGACGTGACAGACATGACTCGGGGCACGTAGAAAGCGACCGGGGGACAATTCAGAGATCTGTTTAGACAGTGGAGCAGTTCATGCTCCTATACTTGATCCTATTCCGATCCGACTCTGCCACTCCCTCCGCCTTTCTGCTCGGCTGCTTCCCACTCCACGTACCACGGCGTTGAACCAGGACCGGACCATCGCAACTGATTCATGTTCCGTCCGCTCACTAGGCTAACAAGGAGGCCACTAAGCGAGGGCTATTCCGACGGGCTGTATTGGGATTCAATGCACATGTGGAAAGATCCCAAGCTGCTGATCCGTTCCACGCAACGTTTGCTAGCTTCAGAGCAAGTGTGATAAAATATGTATGAGACGATCCCGTCTGATGTTGGTGATTGATGATTGGTTGTCATGTGATTTTAGTATTTTAGTATTGTATATTTTCGTGTGTATTTGGTTTGTCTTGTTTCCTGACTTCACCTATTAGTGGGTTTATTGACCTGTTGGTGATCAATAGATAAATAAATACATACTACCAATGAAATAACACATTAAATGCACCAAAGTTTCCTTGTCTTTTCTTGTACACAAATATAGACCTTCATCTTCATGGACCTCCCTCTGGAGACTTTTCACTAAGTTTTGTACACATCTTTTGCTTCGTATCAGTGCACCAGTACAGCTTCACTGCAGTGGAGCTGCACCACTGGGAAGGCGGTCATACCCAGAGAAAATCAAAACTCCAATATCAGCCTTTAGCTCACTGTCGTGCAGGCCGAACAGTGCATCGTTCTTTACGTCAGCCACATACCACTTATCAGAGTGTTTCTCTTTTGATCAATTAAAAAACAGTCGGTGAAAAAGGCTTCACGGGAGAGAAAAAAATCCACAGGCTGATGATCTCTCCAGTACTGTCTGTTCCAGCTTCATCCTGATGGCTGGGGTTATCTTCTCTGGGGGAATGTCACTAGCGTCGCCACGGATTTTTTAGTGTGAGGGGGGGGGGGACGAAATGCCGGATGAACCATCGGTTTGCGAAAATGTAAAGGCAAATCAGATTCTACTTAATAATTGTGGTGTACTAATGTGATGTACTGTACCGTGATCCGATCGGCGGCGCTGGGCAGCGGCCGGCGGTGGACCGACCGTGGCCTCCGGGCGTATGACGTCAGCACCGTGACCTGGCGGCCGGGCGCGGCGCCGGGCGGGGAGTCGAGCCGCGGCGGGCAGCCGAGCAGGGGATCGGACGGTCACGCTTGAATCTGATCAGCTGTATTGTTCATTTTGTTATTGTTCTATTCCAAATTGTTAAATGCATATCAAGACGCACTTACCTCTTTGAAGTGGACGAGACGCCGAGACTGAGAACTCCAGTAGTGCTGTGAGACGGCGACACTACAATAATGTATCATTAGGAACCCAATTTTGTCTTGTATGTGCCAGCTTTATTTATTCTATTTTTATTTGTAACCGGTGACAAAATAATTTCTTCGGAAATATGCACGGTAGAATGTTAAACAAATATATGTAACATTATTCGATAGGCAGTGACAGGCAATGATGACAGTCATTTTCAACAATTAAATCACCACACATGTAAGCTCTATAAAAAAAACATGTTGCCACAAGGTGTTTAGGATTCGCTTCCCAAGTTGATACATAACCTAGTTATTCTTGTTACATATAGAGCTATGCCATACTAATGACGAGAAGCGGCAGCCACCTGTCCGCTGTCCGTTCGGATGTCGCCTCATTGACTCCGCGCACCTTGCAGTCACAACCGCGAAATTTGGCAGTTTAGTGGGGATGTAGGGTCGCACTATCGTATGCAAATTTTACGTCCATCCATGATAGCAATAATCTGCAATATAATTATTATTAATATGATATCAGAACACGTAGCCGCCTCCCGCCAGCCACTGAACTGGCTTTTTGCTTTCGGGAGACACTGGCTTAGTGGTAATGACCTAATGGGGGGGGGGGAGGTCAGGGTATTTGCTAGATATTTGGGAGGTCAGTGATGCGATACAAGGCAACGTCACTGGCGTGTTTTTCTATCTTCTTCATACCCTTAGCGCATATAACTGTTCTGCGTGCTGACCGACCCGAGGTGCCCGTATCTGTACCGGGAAGACGGATAGCGCTGGGTTCGGTGACCGTCCGGCTCGTTATGCGGGGTAGTCGTTTTGTGGACGGCTGGCCGAGACAGTTGCGGATGAAGTTACTCATGTACTTGAAGTAATGGATGAAGTAGTTATCCGAAAACTACATCGCTTTGCAAACTTTGAACGCATTTGGGCAAAGCATTGGATTGCATTTTGTTTTAAAAAAATAGTCAGAAGCTTTTGAATATATAGGTTTCTGAGTTCAGGACCCGGTATAAAACACTGGCAAATTGAAACTGACCTTTCCGCTCTGTTACCAGGAATGCAGAAGCGAATGAAATAACATGTTGGTTACCAAAGACTCCAAAACGTACATTGACATATCTGTCTCATTTGTGTTATAAAACAACCACAGGCCGAAGCCCACTTACGGCTGTAGTCAAAGCACACAACACACGCATCCTCATACATTCACGCATTCATACCTAAGACATGATGACAATGACGATAAGTAAGTGAACCAATATCCCGCTACCCTACGCAAAAGTACCCTACTCTACGCAAAAGTGACTAAAAGTCAGCACCGCTGCCCCGCCCATGGGAATCAATTAACTGCCTTCACTGCATGCAAACTTAAAAGCTTGCGACTTAAAAGTAGTTGAACAAAATAAATCAATCTCTGTCATTTCCTGGATAAATCTGTTGCAGATCGCTGGTAGCCGCATTGATCATTGATCATGTGTACCTATAGGTACACACGTATTGTATTGAATTTATTCAATACAATATATTTTCGAATCATCAGGTACCTTGTTATTGAATAAACTTCTGATAACCATTTCAGCTCCCTTTCTTTCAAACTCGGTGTTAAACACAACAGTAGATATGGACTGCGACAGCTCGAAGAACCATACCACTGCCATCGTCTGCCTGTAAAGCTTGCCCGTAAGTGCATAGTTATCCGTCGCGATAGTGATGTAGTTGTGTAGCCTATGTATGTCGAGTTTGAGCGGCGCGCGCAGTCACCGACAGTACTCATATACTACATTGTAGGCTTTCAGAAGGGAGCTGTCTTTGGACAAGTTATTGTTCATGATGAGGTCTGAAGTCCTTGGACTTTTATAATAGACTATCAGCTTGACACTGTTCTGGGGGTCAGATGGGATACAGTTTCTGGCTATAATGTCATTACAGCAGCTTTTTCGTCGGCCTTATAGGCTGTGGACATTCTGTTTCTGTAGTAGAGTTTGATGTCAGCGGTCGGTTTTGCTCCACCACCCTCTGTTGATGATCGAAAGTGTTAATTGAGCTGTTTTTTTTATCTGGTTATCAATTTCAGTTCGGTTGAAGTTGTTGCTGACTAGGATGTTTGATCCTATTGAATTCCTGGTGTA
Organism: Chirona hameri; assembly: GCA_036785665.1. NCBI lineage: Eukaryota > Metazoa > Arthropoda > Thecostraca > Balanomorpha > Balanidae > Chirona > Chirona hameri. The sequence continues at coordinate 64,468 of JAXIVJ010004926.1, forward strand.
CTAGGGCCCAGGTTGCACAGTGTGTCAGTGCCAGGTGCCAGGTGTATATATGCACGAATTACACTTTCTTTGTATATATCTGGGCTCTCGCTCAGGCCGTTAACCCGCGCGGCGCTGGGAGTAAATTTTACCCCCCATTCCCGGATTTTCTCCATAACTTGAAAACGATGACAGGTATCGAAGTAAAACTTTCGACACCTTATGCTGCATCAATTCTACGTCTTCTGACACAATTTTGTTGAAATTGGACAAGTTTTTTGGCAGATAATGACGTTTTAGTGATGTCATGACATGACATTTTTGGTTGAAAAACGTTAAATGTTTGTAAAATCGTAAAAAACAGTTTTTATGCAAATTGCAAAAAAACGTCCAAAGGAAGGAAATAACATTCTCTTCCATATGGCTTTCCAGGATTTTCGAAATTTTGTATTTTTGACCCAAAAAATTAAAACAAATTATTATTTTGGGGGAAATTTCCACAAAAGTATTTTTTTTAAAGATATTATTAACCCGCGCACTGCAGGGGCTTCGCGCCGAACACCAACTGCAGGGGGGGTTGATTTCCGCCCCCCCCCTGAGATCTCGAAAACTACGATACGTAGCGAGAAGCGGAAAGAGGCATTTGATAGCTTGATACATGTTCTATCGAAAGTATTTCAGTGTTCTTTTAGGTCAGGTCAAAATTGATGTCACCAGAGGTCATCAAAGGTCAAATTTTCCAGTTTTTCCTGTTTTAGGACATCGCTCCAGAAATTCCCATATATCTCAGAAACGATGCTAGTTAGAAACAAACGGGAAAAAATCCAACGCCAGCCAGTGAAATTTGCAATCGCTAACGTGTCCTCAGATTTGATATCAGGTCAATATTTGAGGCTTCAGAGGTAAAAAAGAAAAATAAGTTTTTTTTTGCTAAATCGTGTTTTGCTATTAACATTTTACTTAATAAAGATAACGGAAAACTATTTATGCCATTGTGTTTATCTTGTCAAGGCACTTCGAATGACATACATTGTGACCTTGTTAAGTCAACTTAAGAATTTGACCTCAGGTCAAGGTCAAGTGGTGACCCCAAATAGGGCATATGCATATGGGAAGACGTATCTCGACCACATGCGGAACTTTATATACTTTTGGGGTTGTAGCTACAACTGCATCCTCAAAAACTACAACCCCAATCATGAATATTACAACCCCAACATTGCCAGTGAATGCCTACCCAAGTAAACAAATACTGTAAACGGTACGCAAAACCAAAGGATTTTTCACCAAAGGATTTTTCAATAACAATCATAACAAAACAATTAATAAATATATGAACACAGCAAAGGGCAAACTTTAAAATGTTAGTAAAGTTTGTCATAAAATAACATTTAAAATCCAACAATAGGTAGTACATGTTATCCCAAAATTACTGAGAAAGACTATGTAGGTACCCAGGGGTGCAGGGTCATATTCAGTTGGTTCATAAACACTATAGAACAACACTGCTTACTGACAAATGGGTAACATTTTTGTCAATTTCAGACACCCAAAAAATGGCAATATATAGGTGTTAACATAAAAACATGAGCAAAACAAGATTGAGTGTAGCATATTTTACATTGGGCTTAGTTCTGGATAGGTCACACATTTAACATTAGAATGCACCCTTAGGAAGTTATATTAAAACTTATTGTTGGCAAAAGTTATATTACATTTTGAGCTAAAATATGTTGGTGAAATTGACACTTAATGAAGAACTTGAACAATATTATAAATATTTTGGTGTGAAAGACGTGAAGGCATACCAATCATCCTGAGCTGGAAAAAGACCACAACTAACCATAGACCCAAATCAAATGAGTTTAAATTTAGAATTACCACAACCTTCAATTTTTAGCCAGACAAACATTATTTTCACAAGATATACCTGGTCATGGTGTTGAAAAGTAGAAGGCCACTTCAGTAAAAGTCATTTTAAAAGAGAATAGCCTAATCCAACATCCATCAAACAAAAACGCATGTGAAAACAGCATAAATATTGAAAGCAATATACAAGGGCAAAATAAATGTACATATTTGACATAGCTGCGTCATATTTGTCTCTTTTATTAAGCTACGTCAAATTAGCAGTAGATTGATATTGCCCAGTAGTATCAATCCAAATTTTTGAGCCACGTAGCCTCAGAATTTCCTGAAACTTGGCAGGTACGTCCTCCTTGCCACGCTGAACACGAAAAACGTAAAATTAGTTTGGAACGCGGGATACTTTCAGAGTTATACCGTTTTAGAGATCTACACTTTTGAGTCCCGTCGCCTCAGAATCGCCTGAAACTTGGCAGATAGGCCCTCCTTGCCACGCTGAACACGAAAAACTTAAGATTAGCCTGGAACGCGGGCTACTTTCAGAGTTATACATTTTTTTTAAGTTTTGAATGTCTGTCTTCCTTTATTTTGAAACGACTGCGCAGGAATTGGAGGCTTTCCGCGTCAAGTTAGCCAGATATTCAACTGACAGACATTCAAAACTTAAAACGTTATAACTGTAAAAGTAGCCCATATTCCAGGATAATTTTACGTTTTTCGTGTTTAGCGTGGCAAGGACAGCCTACCTGTCAAGTTTCAGGCAATTCTGAGGGAACGGGCCTCAAAATTATAGATTGGGCAATATCAATCAGCTGCTAATTTTACATACGTTTTTTAGTATTCCTAAAAGGCAGGGTATTAACCCTCGCCCTACGGGGGGCCAGACAGGCCCCCTGAGGTTTATCTTGAATAACTTTTTACACATGCAATGCATCTTGCTGAAATTTTTGGCAGTTGAGTTTACAACAATTAGACGTAGGCTGTAGAACTTTAATTGAAATTGGTTGAGCACTTTGGGAGATAATCATGTTTTGATGACGTCATGTTGGTAAAAAAATGAGAAATATTTGCCAAATCGTAGAAAACATAGTTTTGAAACAAATTCCAAACGCAATTCACCAAAGATACAAAATGGAATTCTCTTTAAAATGGCGATCTCGGATTTGAACAAATTTGGGTTTTTGACTCCTATTTTTTTTTTAATCCCCACAAAATCAAAATTTTCAAAGATATTAGAAAAACTGGAATATATGTGAGAGTACTGAGTATGGAAAATACCCATACCAAATTTCAAAGCAATATCTTCATTTTTGACTGAGTGATGGCTCTCTAAGTGTAAGAAACTGACGTCATCGTCACCTTTCGTCGTCATCTTTTAAAATAACGTTTTTTGACTTTTTTGACAAGATACGAACAAATAATTACCTTTGTTTGTATTTCTGAGCCAAAACTGGTCTAGGAACATGCCTTTTATTTACATTTATCAATGTCTAATTTTGATGTTTTCTGCAGAGCAAAATCTCTGTTTTGGACGTGGTAAATCCGAGGTCATTCACTTGCCCTAGAAGGTCACCCGTTGACCTGAAACCTATAAATCGCATACTGTTAGATTCCTCCCATGACAGGCAACATGCTGGTTCTTACCGCATTGCTCTAAGTTGCTTGGTTTGGAAGTTAACAGGGGTCAGGGGGCCCTGTCAGCCCCCCCCCCCGTAGGGCGAAGGTGAAAAAGCTCCCGTAGGGCGAGGGTTAATCCATCACCGAAATGACCACTTTCTCATTGACTTCCATGTTAAAGCATCACCATTTATTTCTCAAGCTTTTATCCTAACCTAACCTAACCTCACCTCACCTCACCTCACCTCACCTCACCTCACCTCACCTAACCCTTGGAGCCAGTTTACATATTTTTAAAGAAGTCCATCGGCCGAAGCCCAAAATCCTCAATATGTTGTGACGTTTCGGTGTTTTTAAGTAATTTACGGTGATAAAGTTAGTCATTTCGGTGATGGGATTAATTTATTGCCTTACTAAAATAATGCTGTTTGGTTCTCGCCTAATTTGTTTGCCTTGTGCATGGGTGGAGAATCCTATAGGGCAGCCCCGGCTGCGGCCGGGGCAACTTCAAAGTTGCCCCGGCCCCGCCGGGGCAGTCACTTTTGAGAGACCTTTTTTTGCAAGACCTTAGTTATTATTTAAAAAGAATGCAGAAACGCAAATATAATCCCAGCATAAAAATGCATACTTGGTACGACTATCTGTGAAAAATATGGGTAAAATTGCGCTTTCGGTGCGCTTTCGAAATGGGGGGGGGGGGGGGGGGGTAGTCAAGGGAGGCTGAGCCTTGCCAACTTTGTCTCAGTGAACACCTCGGGCAGGTAGAAAACTTATATTTTCGGGGGAGGCACAGTTGGGGTCGTTATCTCCGGTCTAAAGAAGGCATATTGTCCGATCTAAAGGGGTGCCGCCGGCACTCACGACTCAAGGGGCGCCACCTACACTCGAGAGTGGCATCTTCGGTGTCCAGACGCCCAGGAGAGGCGCCCTCAATCGTGATTCCCCCGCATGTCCATGAAGTTAGCGACGGATTCGGATCCGAATTCAGCGTGGAGTAGCGATTCGCTTCAAAATGTGGTGACAGGTCAATTGGGGCACGCTGATCACGAAAAGGACATTCATTTTTGACATTCACGGTAATTTTAACCGAAGTTATTGTCCGATCGCCAAAATAATGGTCTCATTCGATTCCTCGGGTCAGTATATAGCCGTAGCCTTCGCAACCTCACTCGTAGCAAATGACAATGGCCCTCAATTTCAAGATCAATGGCGATTGGATGATAACTTCGGGTCGTTTTGAGTCCTTTGACCTTGAAATTGAGGGTCAAGGTCATTTTCCACGAGTGAGGTTGCAAAGGTTACGGCAGATACTGACCCGAGGAATCGAATGAGACCATTATTTTGGCAATCGGCTTCTAACTTCGGGTCGTTTTGAGCCGCCCCGTCCTATGACCTTGAAAATGAGGGTCCATGTCATTTGCCACGAGTGAGTTTGCGAAGGATGTGGCTAGATATTAACCCGAGGATTCGAATGAGACCATTATTTTGTCAATTAGACAATAACATCGGGGCGATATTAACCCGAGGAATCGAATGAGACCATGATTTTGGCGATCGGACAATAACTTCGGGTTATTTGTCCTTTGACCTTGAAAATGAGGGTCAATGTCATTTTCCTCCAGTGAGGTTTCGAAAGCTGCGCCTAGACATTGACCCGAGGAATAGAATGATACCATTATTTTGTTTTGCGATCGGACAATAACTTCGGGTCGTTTTGAGCCGAAGTTCTTTGACCTTGAAGATGATTTTGAAGATGACCTTGAATGTCAAAATGAATGCCATTTGCGTGATCAGCGTGCCCCAATTGATCTGTTCCCACATTTTGAAGCAAATCTCTACTCGACGCTGAATTCGAATCCGATTCCGTCACTAACCTCACAGACATCCCCGCCACGTGCCCCCTAGGGCCCCTTGGTTGCGCCCCTGTCCTCGGCCGGGGCAACTTTGAAAACAATTATCCACCCATGGCCTTGTGAGTTGTGGGAAATATCAAATATGCTATATGTATTTTTATATCTCACTGTAATATATAAAAGGACCGGACCTGGACCATTGGCATCACCAGGAGGTGCCTTCTTGCAAGAAATGGCTAGTTGCTGAGTCACACCATTTATGTATAACCTTAATAATAGCTACCATGAGGTAGTCTTTGCCTACTTTGACCCAACCATGATACTTTCAATTTTTTTTTTAAGATTGCACACCTCACTGTTGCTAAAATACGTCAGTAATAAGGTAATACAACCTATGTTCATTCTAAGGTGTTAAACTTCAATTGTGCACATACTTGGTTTTTATCATTCATCGCTTTTACTACCCCCCCCCCCGTCGCCGACTCAATTACAACCCCAACGAAAAACAAAAAGTTCCGCCTCTGATCTCGACGAGACAAACACATTGATGTCTGTTTTACTTCTCTATCTTCATTATGTCGGGAGTTATTGACCAAAAAGTGATGGTGACCTCGCATGACCTCAAATGACCCAATAGGGGTCACTGAACAAAAATTACACTTGGATCATCAAGAATATCCTATAATAACATGATCCAGAAGTAATTGGACTAATATCATGCATATCCTTGAAATAGGAAGCATTTATATATTTCCCCATTGACTTATTATGGGGAAGTTAAGAAATTGACCTAACCTTAAGTCACCGATATCAAAATTCCGAGATAAACGAATTGTAAGTACTTATGCCCTCATGACATCCTTTAAGTTTCAAACTGATCGGTGACAAACTCTGGCTTTGGCACAACTGCAAACATTTTTGGTGGTGGGGTCACTTGACCTGGTCTGGTGACCTGACTTGAGATGACCCGAGGTTATTTTTTTTCAAAGTGTGCGCAATTGATGTCCTAACAGGTGTGCCAAAACCCGGCGGCGCGCAGCGCCGCCGTTTTTTCGCTATCTTTGAAAACCCTGAGGGGGGGGGGGGGGCGGAAATCAACCCCCCCTGCAGTGCGCGGATTAAAAAACCGGACGATATATTAGAGAACCAAGTATGGGCGATATCCAAACCAAATTTCAAAGCAATATCTTTATTTTTGACTGACTTATCGCTCCCTAAGTATAAGTAACTCATGACGTCATGTTTTGAAAATACGTGTTTTGGCTTTAGGGACCAGATACAGACAAATAAATGCCACCGCTGTATTTCTGAGACAAAGCTGGTCTAGCCACATGCCTGTTTTATTTAGATTAATCAATTTTAACTTTTGACCTTTTTGTGACCCGACCTTGACCTAAGGGCCATTCATTATATGGGGTCCAGTTGTGAAAATGGTCGCTACTATCGAATTATACGTGTAAAATAACCCATACAACATGTGTCGTATGGCTTTCGTAGAACTGTGATTTTTTTACCTGACCTTGACCTTGACCTTTGCTTACAATTTCACTTTCGCTTATACGGGAGATGCATTATACCTATGAGAGCACCTTGTGCGATAATGGTAGCTAGCTAAGGCTTTGGATGGAAAGTATAGTAAGCGCCGCGCGGGGACATTATCAGTGGGTTTCCTGTAAACTGAGGTAACGATTGTTTTATTTGAAGCATCAACTACTTCATCTAGGAATGGAATTCGGTAGTTAACTGACATTTCGAACGTGAATTTGATAATTTATTTGTCTTCAATCTGTCTTGTTTCTTTGTCTTGTACCGGCAGTACATGAAAGGTTTCGTTTCTAGGCTCTCTAAGGTCAGTGAATCTATCTGTGCCATATACGTTTCCGCAAATGACACCCCAAGGGGAACCCATTGCCACACCAACGATCTGTCGGTAAAGTTTGCACTATGGGCATTGGAAGGGAGTGTCTTTTGTGCATATCTCAAAGAGACGTTTGAGTATAGCTCTTGCTCTAGGTACACGTGGCGCCGGGATAGACGCATGAGAGTACACGTTCTCAAGAAGTATATCAATCGTTTCATCGACAGGGACATTCGTAAAGAATGAAGATGCGTCAAGAGATGCCAGGGTGCCATGCCTCTCCCGTACTTTGAGTATTTCTATGAATTCTTCAGACGATCTCAGGGAATAAGTTTTCGGTATGTAAGGTGAAATAATAGAGTTCAGCTGTATAGCTACATGGTAAGCTGGCGTAGGAATCCATACGAAATGATTGGTCTAATAGGGATTACTTCTTTGGTGTGTCTTTTTTCCATAAAAGTAACCTGAGTTAATCTCACCTCTCAGTTTCTGGAAATTTACGCCACCGTTCCCTGCGTTAGCGACATCGATTACATCTTTCAGGTCTTTTGTTCTGCTTCTCAGTGGAATTCCTAGTTAACCTTTCAAACTTTGATGTATCTTGAAGTATCGCATTTACTTTACTCAAACAGTCCGATCTGTCCACGAGTACGAAAATAGCTGACTTGTCAGCTCTGCAAATTATAAGGTCATGATTATTCTTCAGTGCTAAAACACGTAGGAAATAAACGGGCTCCTACGGTTTCCATGGCCCAGCAGAAGCGAACATTTCTCCCGCCAGCAGGCAAGCCTACCGCCAGCGCGCACAGCCCGGCGCAGCCGGGTGGTCGGTTGAGTCCCCGTGGGCGGCGGCGGCGGCACTGACAATGGCGGGTTCCACTGTACACCACTCCACTGTGTCCCAGTGACGTCACTCAACTAGCGTTTCGTGGCACCACTAGCTATGGTGAGACATCTACTGGGCGATATTTGAACCCATAGTTCCCGGAAGGTAGATGTCCTCGGTGTTCTATTTTTTTAGGTCGCAAGCTTGGCTGCCACTATCTTGGATGTGGCTGGATACCACGATTTTGGCTGCTGCTAGCTTGGATGATGACGATGTCCCCTACCCAGGCGAAATTTGGATGTCGCAAGCGTTGGATGGTGCTGTTTTGGATGGTACAAGCATTGAATGCTACAACTTTGAACGCTTCCATATGCACCCGATGTAAAAGATAAGCTAACGACTATAAAATAAGTTCAGCTAAATATGTGGAATATATTTTCATATAGAAAATTGTGCGTGACAGTAGGACAACGGTTATGTACGCACCGGACCAAAACATTAGTTAAGGAACTTTATTTTCATAACAGGAGCAGAACAAATCTCCGAAGACCATCATATAGCCTCTCGAAAATTCCGAAGAGTTCTAGAGCGAGCAACACTTGTTTAAACATCTTATCTGCAAAAATTATGCATGCGACTCGGACGTACTGGTAATATAAATTCGTCAACACAATCTCCGTCCGTCACACCACACGCGGTCACGTCGAGCATATATTGATTCGAGAACTAATACATACAACCGGCAAACAGATGTTGAGACCGTTAACTTATCAAACATAATATTAGCCTAGTTGCTTCGTATAACCACATTGTTGAGGATCACAAACATAATAAATACCAAGCCACAAGCCGGAAACTGCCAAATGAGTACTAATACCTGGCTACCTGGCTAAATGGCTACAGCATGAACTAAAACTCGGTGTCAGATCTAAACGCCCGTATTTACCGTCGCTGGACTTTGGGCACAGCGAAAGCCTTTAAATATTCGCGAACAAAATCGATCACAATCCAGTGACACTGGAAGCAAATGTTAACATCACAATGCATTGGTATATGCATAATATAAACGAGCATGCACGCTCCAAGCGTGCCCGGTTGCGGCTCGGCGCGAAAGGGCGGTCCCTCTCCCCCCGGCCTCACGTAAAGCTTGGTGCTCACTCAAACGTCGTCCAGCGCGAGGACTTTGGCGGCAGCGGCGGCGGCGGCTGGGTCGGCGCGCCAAATATGGGGTCGGGGACGAGGGCGGGGTTTGCGGGCGGCCGCGGTGCCGCTGGGGTCCCTGCGCGGGCCCGCTCACCACCATCCTGTTGAAGTCGAGTCCATACTCGCGCAGCAGCTCCTCGCTGTTCTGGCTGTTCTGCCGGACGGGCTGGCGGCCGCGGCGCCGGCGCCGGCGCGGGGGCGGTGGCCGGGGCGGGGCGGGGGCGGGGGCGGCGGCCGGGGCGGGGGCGGCCGCCGGGTGGGGGTGATAGCACGCTGGCCGCTGACCCGGCTGCCAGCGAGCGGGTACCCACCGCCCCCGCCCCCGCGCCGCCGACGGACCTGCCGCCCGGCAGGGGTACCCCGGAGATGTTGCCGGCCCGGCTCACAGTGCGGGTAGACGGGATTGTGTACCGCCCCGTTGGCGGGCCGTACCCCGTTGAACGGACCCAGACCGAGGCCGGGCACGGGCACGGACATGGGACACGGCACGGGAGCGGGGCCGTGCAGGGCGCTGGCGGACGGTACAGATGAGCCCCGGTCCGGTGCCTTCAGAGGGTCGAACAGATCGTCATCGGCCGAGTCCAGCCGGATAAGGTCCGCCTCCTTACTCTGCAGAGGACAGAGGGCACCGGTCATCAGGGTTCAGAAGGGGTCAGAAGGGTGTCAGCAGCGGTCAGCAGCGTCATCAAGGTCGGGCGAGAGTACTGCAGGGGTCGGCAGGGGCAGACAGAACATCGCACATCGAACATCTGAAATGAACGTCTGAACGAACCACCAACGAATAACGAACTTTTTCACTGCTCAAATCGGACCAATTCCACGAGTATGCCAACACACGAGTAATGTGGTATGCATACAAGCCGCAGTGTATAAATACTAGTAGCATAGCTGAAATTATGGATTAAGCCCAGCATCGAAAGAATCGGACTCGGTCTTTCACAAGTATAGCAATAAGTAAAGTACAGTCACGTGACAAACGGGATCTAACATTAATGGAAAATACCACAATGGTTCTGCAGATGTAAGCCTAGTCACAGCAAGTATGTAACACAAATAGCATGCAAATCGATCAGACAAGCCTGCACGCTGCTTCTGGTCATAAGCTCAAGCAAAGAGGGAGCTTGACGCGCCCCGGATTGAGCTGCAACACTCTCGAAGTTCGGCGAAAGGGATGCGAAAAGCTCTTAGCATAAGCGGTGTACGACTAAAGCTCATCTTAACGGGCCGATAAAGCTGATGGCAAATGGCTATCGGTTGCCATATGCAGCTGAAGTAGGCAAAAAAGCAACACAAAAACAGCAAAGGAGGATATATGCTGAGATTCGCCCTAGCAAGCGCAGGCGTCCAGTGGACAGAGAAATGGGCGTCAGGCTGAGGTTATTTTCACCATAATCTGGGCTCAGCTGACTGGTTACAGACAACATTTGAGATGTTGTGTAGCACAGTGCATCCATCCGTATCGGTCATGATCAAGCGCGTAGTAAAGAAGCGGGAGGCTTGACTGCAAGCCGCCGCACAGTGGGCGGATTGACAGTTCCAGCACGAAACGGGTCCAAACATAAATTATCGGGAATGCTATGAAGCCTATACCACTGTGTTCGTAACTCTTCATACCACATTGGCCTGGGCTTTGTTGTTCAATGCGGGCGGTATTTCACGGCGACAGACCTAACTTAAACTTGGAGTTTCTGGGGCCGCCGGTCGGTCCCGCCCTCGCACATTTTCGGCAGCGTGTCTTGGGAGGAAGAGAACGTGCAAATTTGAGAAGAAAATGTACAGTATGTATATAGTATATTATATAGATAGATAGTATAGTATAGAGTATATTTATATATAGTATATATATATATAGTAGTAGGATATTTATATCGAGTCGAGTCTAGTGCTAGCTAGAGTCGAGCTGAGTCGAGCTGAGTGCGAGAGTCGAGTCGAGTAGATCTATCTATTCTATCTATTCTATCTATCTGATCTATCTATCTATCTATCTATCTATCTATCTATCTATCTATCTATCTATCTATCTATCTATCTATCTATCTATCTATCTATCTATCTATCTATCTTAGTCTACCTACCTACGTACCTACCGTACCTACCTACCTACGTTCGTACCTACCGTACCTACCTACTACTACCTACCTAGACCTACCGTAGCCTACCTCTACCGTACCTACCGTACCGTACCTACGCTACCTACCGTAACCGTACCTACCTACCTCTACCGTACCTATACCTCATATATCTATAGTTATCTAGAGCTGAGAGCTGAGACGTAGAAGCTGTGAGTGAGTCGAGTAGTCTAGTAGTCGTATGAGTCTATAGCTAGACTATAGCTAGAGGTCGAGATGCTGAGTGATGCTAGGAGCTAGAGCTGAGTCTATATCTATGCTAGTATATATAGATAGTAGTAGTGTACGTCGAGATCGTGCTGTGCTGTGGCTACACGTCGTGGTGTGTAGTAGTGTCGTGTCGTAAGTCTGCTGTGTGTGTGTGCTGTGAGTGTGTGTACGATGTGTGTGTGTCATGTACGAGATGTCGCTGTGTTCGTGTGTCGAAGCCGTGATGATAGTGTGATGTCGTGTGTAGTGTGTGTCGTGTCGCAAGTAGAGTGAGTCGAGCTAGTATGTGTGTGTGTGAGTCGTGTCCGGTAGTCGTGACGTGTGTACACACACAGCACACACACATCTACACGTACCTCACACGTACTAGCACACGTCCACGACACCTCTCAGCAGTCACGTCGAGCACTGTGTAGTGGTCGTCGTCTGTCAGTCGTTGTGGTGCTGTGAGTGTGAAGAGTCGTCGTTAGATCTATATATATATATATTCTATATATCTATATACTACTAAATATCACTACTATACACACTAGATAGCTCTGAATCTGGGGCACATACTGACCCCAAAATTATGGCAATCACGCAATCGCTTATGCTGTAAATGTACACCGAAGTAATTATAGAAAAATGGTCGGTACACAACTATCGAAATAATATAAAAGAGCCATACAAACCAATGTACCCCCCGAGTACCCCCCAAAAAATCATACCACATGTCTATGAGACTGTGCACTCCATGTTTCACTAGGGAATTTGTGCTCATACTTGCAACTCTGGTGGCACGGTCGATAAGGATCCGTATTTCGAAAACTACCCGTGTGCATATTAAGCTCACTACGTGATTAGCCAGCATTGTTCAATCCAATTTTTGGTGAGACTTTCCCATTTTCCCTTCCTTATGTCATCTTTCTCATGCATATATATTCTCCCAATCCCCCTCGGTGAGAGGGATGGGGGAGGACTTTCCCCGTCCTCTCCGCAGCCTACCATAGGTTCTCAATGCGTGTCCACTGTCCAGTTCAGCAGCCCGCGCCTTATAGGTAGTGAGCGCAATGGCTCGTTTTTTTTTATTACAGAGTGTATTTATTACCTTATTCCTTCCTGTCCGGGGGGGGGGGGGGGGGGCGAATCGACCCCCCCGGAGGGTTTTTCGTGTGCTGCACATTCATTATTGAAGCTTTTTGTGTGTCTCAGACTTCAAACTTTCTGACTTTTCCTAGCTTATATTGCACATCTGATGGTGTGTTTTTTTTTAATCTGCCTCATAAGCCGGCTCCAGGAGCACTTTTTGGGAGGCATGTTCGGGCGTTTTTGATACCAAAGGTTTGCATGGTTAAACACTCGTGGAGGGTTTATTATTTCTGAAAAATGCAAGCACAAAGAGGTACTAGTAAACAATTGCAAGGGCTTTCAGATGACTTTTTCGAATTTTCACAATTTCGATTTCAAAATTTCGAAATTTTGAAAGAAATTCCTTTTTTTCTTTACATCTATATAAAATTTCAATAAAAAAAAACAAAATCCCTGACACGTCCCCGATATATTATACCAGTACACAACACAATTCAAGTCGATATCTTGATAACTGATAAAGTTATAACCCGAAAACTGCCGGAAGTTCGTGCTAACCACGAAGGTTTGATTTCCGCTTCCGCTAATATCTCAATAACTACGAAACGCAGCGACAAGCGGAATGCTTGTCGCTGCGAATTGTTTTTGATGGAATCAATGGTAACGCATCGCCGACCCGGAAAGAGTGCCCCACTGCCCAGTCACCATTTCCCGCAGTCACCTCAAGGTCATTTGCGGTTACGAACATTTTTGGCAAAAACTCTTGACATGATATAGATAGACCTGAAACTGGTACCAATGTGTTTGTTTCGTCAATACGCGTCTTCTAATATGCAACATGACCTACTTTGTCCACCTTGACCTTGACCTTGACCTATGGGTGAAATTGTCAAATTGAACTTACCCGGTCAGACTTGATATATTTCGATGCGTCTTGCCGATAGAAACACGATGGTGGCAAAATGATTGTTCTATCTTTCATAGGTACAAACGCTATTCACAAAAACCATGGAAATTTCGGTACATTTGACCTCGTTTGACCTTGAAGATATTGACCCAAGATCATACAAAACACACAAAAGAGAGTTTCCCTGTGGGTACTCCCTACCCACCGAATTTCTTTGTTGTAGCTTTCATGGGAGCCAAGATCTCAACGAGGGGGGGGGGAATCAGCCCCCCCCCCTCGGACAGATTTAGCGTAAAAAAGCCGGGACAGGAATAGGGGTTAACCCTCTCCAGTGCGGGGGTGATGAT
>JAXIVJ010004927.1:0-62500 GCA_036785665.1 Chirona hameri
ACCTGAGACACTGCGCTTGCCCTAGAACAGCCAAGACGACGAAAACCTTCCTTGGTGAGAAACATTCCTGACTCAAGGAGGAAGTCGGTTGCCTCTCACAGGTGTGCTGCGTGGCCTTGTTTCTCTCGCATTCCTTTCTGTCTACTATCACTCAGTTCAGTCAGTACTCGAACCAGCGAAAATCTAGTGAGGCCGTCAAGGTACGAACGAGCACCCTCAGTGGGATTTCCCGCGGTCACCCACTCACCGCTGAACGGAGTGACTGTGCTCTGATGGAGTGACTTGTGCTCTGGCGGAGTGACTTTGCTCTGACGGAGTGACTGTGCTCTGACAGAGTGACTGTGCTCTGACGGAGTGACTGTGCTCTGACGGAGTGACTGTGCTCTGACGGAGTGACCGTGCTCCTGACGGAGTGACTGTGCTCTGACGGAGTGACTGTGCTCTGAGGGAGTGACGGAGTGACTGGAGAGCCGTGCTCCGACCGATCAGGTGCGCTTCACAATCGAAGTGGTCTTCACGTGCCGAGTGTCATTTCCCAGTGACAGGCGGCGGATGGCGCGTGCTGTGATGGTATATTTTTATGTCACGACCCTGAGCTGACACAGCACAAGGTGCGGTGACACTGCCACTGGCGAAGGCAAAAGTGACGAGGATGACTTGTGTTTTTTTTTTTGTATTTGCTAGCAAGAGTTTACACACAAAAAGACATGAATTTTAACCTTATTATTAAATGAAATGCGAGTGTCGCTCCGGTTGTGTCGTGCCTTTCTGATCGATGTATTCAAACTGAGAGAATCTCTACTAATTGCGAGAAGGTTTTATGAGAAGCCAAGTTCGTTAGATGCTAGAGTATAGTGTATTAGCCTATTACCCACTTAACCAGTTCTGCCGACCATGTGTCTTTTTTACCTGCTTCATTTTTGTATTTACCTGCCTTCAAAAGACGGTAAATAAGTTTTGAAAATATCCACTGCCAAATATAGTACCATTTAGAACATAATTGCATGGGAAATCCGATAGTGTGGTTCTCAAAATTGGGAAAAATTTCGCCTTTCGAGTTATTCGCCCTTTGTATATCAAATTGCGTATTTTTGAATAGCATTTGGTAAGATTGTAGCTCTGTATGCAAACGTTGCATATTCTGAATGAATGTTAAATTTTCTTTAGATTATACAAAAGTTATGTTTGTATCTTAGGTCCTTGTGGTCATGTGGTTTGACCGATTTGCATGGAGCAAAATGTTTTTGACGTTGAAATGTACAGGTCCGTTTAACCCGCTCCTGCTGTGGGGGCGGGGGGCAAATCTGCACCCTCCCGAATTTTCTCAATAACTTGAAAACTATGTTAGATATCGATGTGAAATCTTCAGTACCTTATACTACATCAATTTCACGTCTTCTCACCACCTAATTTGAGTGAAATTTATGTATTACTTTGTGGAGATAATGACGTTTTAATGACGTCATGTCATGCCATTTTTTTTGTGGAAAACGATAAACGTTTGAAAAATCGTAGAAATCGAATTTGAAATAAAAACGCCAAAGAAAGAAATAACATTTTCTTCCAAATGGCTATCTCGGATTTGCGTGTTTTTTTTTGTTTTTTTACCCCCAAAAAGTATAACAAAATCGGGTTTCTTCTTCTTCTTTTCTAATATATAAAAAAACGGAAGAAATATTAGAGAACAAGTATGAACGGTACCCAAACCAAATTTCAAAGCAATATCTTTATTTTTGACTGACTTATGCGCTCCCTAAGTATAAGTAACTCATGACGGCATTTATTTAAGTTACGTTTTTGGGCCTTTTATTGACCAGATACAAGCAAATAAATGACACCGCTGTATTTCTGAGACAAGCTGGCTCTAGAAACATGTCTTTTTATTTAGATTATTCAATTGTCTTTATTGTGACCTGGTCTTGACCCCCGAGGGCCATTATATAGGTCATGTGTGTGAAAATGGCTGCTACTATCGAATTATACTGTAGCAATAACCCATACAACATGTGTCGCATGACTTTCCCGTGACTTCATGACTTTACATGACATGTGACCTTTTGTAACCTGACCTTGACCTTTGCGTACAATTTCAATTTTGGCTTATGCGGGAGATGCATTATATCTTTGAGAGCACTTTGTGCGATAATAGCCGCAATCTAAGGTTTTGGATGGAAAGTAGGCCCAAAAACCCAAATACCTCAATTTTGACATTTTACCTGACCTTGACCTGACATGTGACCTTATTTTGCCAATTTCGCGTACGCTTTAGATGCGTCTTATTGCGAGCTTTCGATTGCTGCCTTGCGCGTCTCGCTGCGGTTATTGGTTCGGAAGATAACGAGGGGTAGAATCTGACCCCCCCCCCCCCAGCCGGGCTCGTTCGGCTGATGACCCAAGCGGCGCGCGGTTAAAGGGGGAATGTTTCACCTTTGTATTGGTTTTGAACTGAGATAGCCATTATCTTTAGCCGTTATTGAAATGTCGAAAATACTAAGGCCATTTTCCCAAAAGACTTTAAGGGAGATAATCACCTTTTCCACAAAAATGAGTTAGCACCTGAAATCGATAGACGAGGCCAAAATATGATGTAAATTCATCACATTTTGCATATAAACATTCTTACCGAAAGATATGGCAGATTTTTTTTTTAACTAATAAGCGATCCATGCTTATCTCGGTCGGTACTCAGGAAGTACTCGATAACGAATTCAGTAAATTAGCCTCCCTACGCATTGTTATTTATCATGAAGGTATGCAATATGTTTCTTGCACTCTATCTTTTGCGAATATGTGCCAAAATTTGTATGAACAATCAACAATCATTTGAAAAAAGTGCATTGACATCGGCAGTTTAGCTTTGCACCGGCCGGCCGGTGCCAAGCAAAATTACGGCGCGACGTATTTAGTGTTGGCGATGTGTTTATAAGTGCCCATTCAACAACGTTGAACAGATGGATGCAAAAGCGCCAGATGTTGTGCTTTCCAATAGTTGAGGGAAAATACCGATCATTAATTTTCCCAAACTTCCAACTTTGAATTAGGGAATAATTTTATTTCATTCTTAAATTTAGATCACAACATTTTAATACCATAACGATATCCAAACAAGTTGTTGCTAACAAAATCAAAAGGTGATTATCTCCCTTTAACCGTTTTTAAGAAATTTGATTTCTCATTTGCAAAATCGGGTCTAGGCTAGTGTCGTCGCTGATTGGCTGACAGTCACTTTGTTCAGGGGCGGATCCAGATGGGGGGAATGGGCAATTGCCCCCCCCCCCCCCCCCAACGAAAAGTCGGGGGCAAAAGTATGTTTTTGCCCTCCCCTCCCCCCCCCCCCTAAAGTCGGAGTAAAAGTTGCCATTTTTTTCTTTCCTAAATGCATTTTAGCTGTTTTTAGCAACTACAATTTTCAACAAAATGGAGAAAAAAATTGCACATACATTTTTTCTTCTAATTAATAGCGAAGTAAAGACGAGCGACTGTAATAGGTCTGTAACGTTATGCTTCGGAAAGATGTTAATATTGCCGTTGCCTTGTGACAATCCCTGACTGATGTATCTGTCCAACTGTTGTCGGTACATGGTCAGTAGAGACACAGGAAAGCTTGAAAAATATGGTCCAGACTACGTGCAGCACCATTCAAGAGATATAGTGTACCGAGTTGTAATTTGTAACGTTTCGCTGTTATCAATGCTGGCATTTACTCTACTCGCTGCAGGCTGAAATATCCCGATACCGGCAATGTATTCGGATTGCGAGCCTACGCACCATTGCTACACCACTGTCGTCACTGTCGTTATATTTTTCATCAAATGCCACTACGCAGGTATGGATTTACTGCATCTCTTATGGCGTGTATTGCTATCTGACATTGTCTTGTCCTCCCATCCTTTCCATATATAGCGATTTCCTTTGAGTACGATTATGGTGTGGCGTACACAATCATAAGAACCTACATTTCCGCAAGAATGTTTCGTCTTACCATTGTCAGTAGGATAATCAAATGGCCGCTGACGAGCCGTCTCTAAAGATGAATTTGTAATACCCTCATTCGTAACGCTTTGGTTCTCCACAGCATGCGGACACGTGCATGACCGCCGGCCGTGGCACAGAACAGCAGCCTGCCTGCTGATATTGTGTGACCCGCGCCCTTCAGCCTGCTCCGTTCTCTCATCCCAAGTCGTCCTGGGTATGTACCCTACCAGCATGTGCGGATGTTATAAATTGATGTTATTAAAGCTGGAAATGTGCACTTTCTCGTTTTTCCACATTTTGCTTGCGACGATCCTATCACATCCTTGTCAGCTGCTACTGGATCAGCATGCATCTTGTTTGTGTGCTTTACCGATTAACGCCCACCGTCACTGCAAACATATGGAAAGAGTGAAAATGGAACCTCAAACGCATTCATATTCAGCCATTTTTACAACATCCAGCTGGGACAGTGATACCAGTTGTGATTCGAAGAGTTTCATGCCAAATTCTTCGTTGAATATTTTGCACAAATACATTCCTATATACTTTCGCTGAAGATAACGTTTTAGCTCTGGTTGTATAGGTATTTCGTATTTTCATAAAGACATTCTTAGCTTATATGTCCAGTGACATATTCAGTTTTGTTAAAGGGCTAACGTTCTAATGATCATCGTTTTCACATTCGAGCATCTGAATCACTTACGACTCTTGGTGACGACGTGGCAGTAAGTGACATCCAGATCGCGGAGAGGCTCATATGCGTGATGGTAGCGTAGCTCCGTGTTACAAGTCCGTAACACGGAGCTACGCTACAAGTCCGTCGTATTTGGATAATTTAGTGACTAAGCACGGTAAATTATCGTATGAACGCTAAGGGGGCGTAATAGCCGAATGGTTAACCCGCGCACTGCAGGGGGTTGATTTCCGCCCCCCCCCCCCCCCCCCCCCCCCCCCCCCTCAGGTTTTTCAAAGATAGCGAAAAAACGGGGGCGCGCAGCGCCGCCGGGTTTTGGCACACCTGTTAGGACATCAATTGCACACACTTTTGAGAGAAAAAAAATATCATCGGGTCATCTCAGGTCAGGTCACGAGACTAGGTCAAGTGACCCCACCTCCAAAAATGTTTGCAGTTGTGCCAAAGCCAGAGTTTTTCACCGATCAGTTTGAAACTTACAGGATATCATGAGGGCATAAGTACTTACAATTCATTTATATCGGAATTTTGATATCGGTGACCTAAGGTCAGGTCAATTTTGTAACCTCCCATACTAAGTCACTGGGGAAATATACAAATGCTTCCTATTTCAAGGATATGCATGATATTAGTCCAATTACTTTTGGATCATGTTATTATAGGATATTCTTGATGATCCAAGTGCAATTTTTGTTCAGTGACCCCTATTGGGTCATTTGAGGTCATGCGAGGTCACCATCACTTTTTTGTCAATAACTCCCGACATAATGAAGATAGAGAAGTAAAACAGACATCAATGTGTTTGTCTCGTCGAGATACGTCTTCCCATATGCAACATGCCCTACTTGGGTCACCATTTGACCTTGACCTGAGGTCAATTTGTTAAGTTGACTTAACAAGGTCACCATGTATATCATTCGAAGCACCTTGACAAGATAAACACAATAGCGTAAACAGTTTTTGTTATCTTTATTAAATAGAAAGTTAATAGCAAAAAAACGATTTAGCAAAAAAACGGCATGTTTTACTTTTTGACCTCTGGAGCCTCAAATATTGATCTGAGATTAAATCTGAGGACATTTTGGCGATTTCAAATTTCACTGGCTGGCGTTTGCTTTTTTCCGTTTGTTTCTAACTAGCATTGTTTCTGAGATATACATGTATCAAGCTATCAAATGCCTTTTTCCGCTTCTCGCTACGTAGCGTAGTTTTTGAGATATCAGGGAGGGCGGAAATCAACCCCACCCCCCCCCCCCCCCCCCCCCCCCCCCCCCTGCAGTTCGTGTTCGGCGCAAAGCCCCTGCAGTGCGCGGGTTAAGACGTCTGGCTCTCACGTGGGGAGCCCGTGTTTCGAACCCTGATAGAGCTATGGCCCCTGGGCGCTAATATGACTAATGTGTTCGCTGGCGAGTCCGTAAGAGTTGGCGACCAAGTGGGTCAATTTTTTTTTATAAAAAAAGGAAAAGGATCGTACGAACGCTAAATGTATAACCGTATTTTCTGGAGGTGATATGTTATACCACATTATGGTTATCCAGATTTGTTCAAACGGTTAATTGTCTCGTCTTATGATCCTATTCCTATGTAACAAAAGTGAAATTAGGTTACAAGCCTGACCCGGTAAAACAACAGGCTAGCGTTCCGCGCATTTGCCGCTCATCGGTGCACGGAGAGCTGTGGTAAAACGATAACGGAGACGCCAAACGTCCTCGTTTGAAGCAGGCTCATTCCTACCTTTGGGTAAAGAAATAACGCTTTAATTTCTATGTCCGTTTAATATCAACTTTATAACTTGCATCAGCATATTGATAAAGTATTTTATATATGCTTAGGCGTTACTTTGTACATCCCACCTTTGTGTGGTACCGTTATGACACGGCCGTCTCCAAAACAGGTGCTTGTCAGTTATCAGCTCTCGACGTCATGCTGTCATGCTGTTCAAACTATGTTTGTTTTAAATTATGAGTATTTGCAACGAAATGTGGGTACCTGAAGGCCAGGTACGTAGCCAAAGGGGGGGGGGGGGGGGCACGGAGGCCAACAATGACTTAATCATCCCAAATTTAAAACATGAATTTGTATAAAGTTAAGGAATATTGCCACCTGCGGAGGATTTTTAAAAAGCAACTTAAATTAATGGTGGGGATCAACAATCGTGTATGCTCAATAGTGTTTTTTTTAGGTCATTTCCGAAAACAATTTGACTCTCTTGCTGCACCGGTTCCATTACAGATTCTAAGGAAATGACACTTTTTAGTTTTCTTAATTTCGACCAATTAGTGCCGTTTCAGCCGTGCACCTTTGTTTACGCCGCGCCTCCCCAAACCACTGTGTTCCAGCGCCGGCCGCCAGATGGCACTATCGGATGCAATCTAGGAAATGCTAGAGCCTCTATCCTTTAAATCTTCCTTTTAAAACCAACATATTTGAAGCAAAACAATCTTCGAAACATTGAAAACCATGGATGATGCTGGTTTTAAAAGGACTATCCCACCTTAACATTATATTTGAGTTGAGATAGTCATTTTGATGGCTTGGCATTGAAATTAAGTATGGTAGCAGTTAAAACAACCACAATGATCTAATCAAAAAGATATTCGAGTTTGATTTTGACATCTTTATAAAATAAAGCCCATGTGTATTTGAATGGGGCCTCCAAACCGACAGCATCGTCTCTCTTTACCCAACTGGTAATGATAGTCGACTTGTTTTAAGGTCAGCCTTGGAATATTTTCGTCTTTCATTTATCGATCCCTGGGTGGTTCGCAATCTAGAGGCTAGCACTATCAGCTGGAGTTGATGCCGCAGTTGGCCGCCAGGGACCGCTAGTGAGCCAGGGTGTTATGATGTCGCAAGCAAATGGTACCAGTTATATATTTAAGCTAAATATTAGTTATTTATCAATAAATCAATCAATCAATCAATCAATATGTAGTGGTGCAATTTGCTTGCGACGTCATAACACCCTGGCTCACTAGCGGTCCTTGACGGCCAACTGCTGCACCAACTCCAGCTGATAGTGCCAGGCAGTCTAGACACCGGGTGGTTCGCTTTTTCTGCGCAATAGATGTCGACAAGAAATTGTGCCATACATTTGGCAGCACAAAAGATTTTCCTGCTATATTTTATATAGAAAAAAAATATGACGTCACCAACCCAACTTTCCGCTTAAAACTAAAAATTGAATATCTTCCAAGATAAAAAAAATCCGGAAAAAAAGTTCACGAACATGTTCAGCTGACCTCGCCTGACATGTAAACATACAATTAAGTGTGATTCGGCAACTTTCAAAAAGGTGGGACATTCCCTTTAAGCTGTCCGGGAGCTCCAAGTTTAAGCACAAAGTATTGCGTTGCCGGGTCGACTATTTTTTGCATTTTGGCGATAGGAAACGCTTACGTTTGGTAGCCGGTATCTCAGCCGAATATGTATGTATGTATGTATGTAAAAAAAAATTGAGATTGCCATTTTAAAGACAATGACATTTTGTATCTTTGGTAAATTGCGTTTGCAATTTTCTTTAAAACTCTATTTTCAACGATTTTTCAAATATTTCTAAATTTTTACCAACATGACGTCATCAAAACGTAATTATTTCCCAAATTTCTCAACTAATTTCAAATAAATTTTTACAGCCTACGTATAATTACTGTAAACTCAGCTATCGAAAATTTCAGCAAGATGCACCGCATGTGTAAAAAGTTATTCAAGAAGAACCTCATGGGGGGGCCTGTCAGGCCCCCTCCCCCCCTCCCCCGTAAGGCGAGGGTTAAACGAGTACACAATCAAAACCAAAAAACAGTGAGTCTCCACATTGCTCTATAGCATGGCACATCGTCGCTTCATATGATGATATTGGGATAATTATGGATGGTTTCAGTATCTATGAACACTTTTAATGTCACGCCATATTTATTTTCTATCTTTTGATGCATATAACACCTTGGTAGAGCAATTAATTGATGCATATAAAAAGAGGAATTAATTTAACGATGTTAAACTTCTTGTCGGACGTCAAAAATCTGTATAGGTTATGCACATTCAGAACACCTTGGATCATTATCCTACAAGTGTAAATATACTGCTGCACGGCAAGAACATGAGAGAGATAGGGGAGAGCCGAGTTATGTGCGGTTTTCCTGTCCCATATCGCGCGTTTCGGGCGGCGCGTGACGTCCCGGTCGACCCGATGCACCCGATACTGGGCCGTGCGTGGCGGTGCAGGGGACATGGACACCCTCACTGATAGGATGTTTGCACGTTTCTGGGGGGGGGGGGTAGCTGTCGACACAATACGATATGTCGATATATGATATCCATCCGCACCACCACGCCGGTCCAGCACCGTGTGCATAGGGTCGCCGGGGACGTGCGCGCCGCCCGAAACTCGCGATATGGGTTAGGAAAAACGCACATAACTCGGCTCTACCCAATCTTGCCCATCTACATGTTCTTGAAACATTTTCTTAACATTTATAGGTTCATATTTTAAGGTGTTCTTAACCCGCGCACTGCAGGGGCTTTGCGCCGAACACGAACTGCAGGGGGGTTGATTTCCGCCCCCCCCCCCCCATGAGATCTCGAAAACTACGCAACGTAGCGAGAATCGGAAAAAGGCATTTGATAGCTTCATACATGTTCTATCGAAAGTATTTCAGTATTGTTTTAAGTCAGGTCAAAATTGAGGTCACCAGAGGTCATCAAAGGTCAAATTTTCCAGTTTTTCCTGCTTTAGGACATCGCTCCAGATATTCCCATATATCTCAGAAACGATGATAGTTAGAAACAAACGAAAAAAAAGCAAACGCCAGCCAGTGAAATTTCTTATCGCTACAGTGTCCTCAAATTTGATCTCAGGTCAATATTTGAGGCTCCAGAGGTCAAATGAAAAAAATCCCGTTTTTTTGCTAAATAGTTTTTTGCTATTAACTTTTTACTTAATAAAGATAACGAAAAACTGTTTACGCCATTGTGTTTATCTTGTCAATGCGCTTTGAATGATATATATGGCGATCTTGTTAAGTCAACTTAACAATTTAACCTAAGGTCAAGGTCAAGTGGTGACCCAAGTAGGGCATGTTGCATATGGGAAGACGTATCTCGACGAGACAAACACATTGATGTCTGTTTTACTTCTCTATCTTCATTGTGTCGAGAGTTATTTGACAAAAAAGTGATGGTGACCTCGCATGACCTCAAATGGCCCAATAGGGGTCACTGAACAAAACTTACACTTGGATCATCAAGAATATCCTATAATAACATGATCCAGAAGTAATTGGACTAGTACCATGCATATCCTTGAAATAGGAAGCATTTGTATATTTCCCCATTGACTTATTATGGGGAGGTTACGAAATTGACCTGACCTTAGGTCACCGATATCAAAATTCCGAGTTATACGAATTGTAAGTACTAATACGCTCATGACATCCTGTAAGTTTCAACCTGATCAGTGAAAAACTCTGGCTTTGGCACAACTGCAAACATTTTTGGTGGTGGGGTCACTTGACCTGGTCTGGTGACCTGACCTGAGATGACCCGAGCATATTTTTTTCTCAAAGTGTGCGCAATTGATGTCCTAACAGGTGTATCAAAACCCGGCGGCGCTGCGCGCCGCGGTTTTTTCGCTATCTTTGAAAAACCTGAGGGGGGGCGGAAATCAACCCCCCCCCCCCCCCCCTGCAGTGCGCGGGTTAATATGTGCAACATGTACACATTTTTGACGGCCGACGAAAATTTGACATCGTCAAACAAGTTTCGAGACTTGTATCAGATAGCGAGTACTTGATTTGCATTACTGTCCACCACTTTTATCTTAGAATCTGCATCAATCAATTTTAGAGTTTTGAATTATCTGCAAGTCCTACACTGGATCACACAATTATTATGCAATTCAAAACTTACGGGACTCTTTATTAATACACACTCTTCTTTCAGGTTTTGTGGTTTTCTTATCTCTAGCCTTCAGCGTAGGGAATTTGGTGGTGGCGTATCGGCATGAAAATTCATGAAAAATGTCGAATTTTATGGGAAAAACTAGGTAACTGCTGCTGTCGTTGGAACAAAACAAGTTTATGTTTTCAAATATTGCTTATTTTACCGGAAATATGCCATAAGTGAGGTGTTTTTATTAGCATAAAAGAGAGACTGGCTCTGCCTCAGCCGGTCCTGCAGAAAGTACGCGGTGGCATTACCACGCACTTTCAAATGTCCTTACGCGCAGAAGAGGTCATTTCCAGACAAATGTGGCTACCGTGGAACTTCTACCACCTTTATAAGTAAGTTTTACCATGTAACTCAATTAATCTGGGGGGAAAACGTATAATCTCTTTAACCCGCGCCGTGCCGGGGGTGTTTAGCCCCCCCCCCCCCCCCCTCAGGTTGTTCGAGGATAGCGAAAAAAACGGCGGCGCGCAGCGCCGCCGTTTATTGACACAGCTGTTCGGGCATCAATTGCGCACATTATGTTTTTAAAAAAATACATCGGGTCATCTCAGGTCAGGTCACCAGACCAGGTCACGTGACCCCACCTCCAAAAAACTTGTGGTCGTACCACAGTCACAGTTTTTAGATGATTGGTTTTATACTTACAGGATTGTATAAGGTTATATGTATCTACAATTTGTTTATCTTAAATTTTGTATATCAGCGACCTAAGGTCGGGTCAATTTCGTGACTTCCCCATTATAAGTCAATGGGGAAATATTCAAATGCTTCCTATTCCAAAGATACGCAAGATATCAGTCTAATTCCTTCTGGATCATGTTATTATAGGCCATTCTTGATGACCTAGGTGCCATTTTTGTTCACTGACCCCTACAGGGTCAGCCGAGGTCATCCGAGGTCACCAACAGTTGTATGTCAATAACTCTCGACATAATGACGATAGAGAAGTGAAGACGATAGAGAAGTGAAGCCGACACCAATGTGTTTGTCTCGTCGAGGTACACCTTCCCATATGCAACATGACCTACTTGGGTCACCACATGACCTTGACCTTAGGTCAAATTGTTAAGTTTTAGAAAGAAAAAATGCATTTTTTTCTTTTTGACCCCTGGAGCCTCAAATATTGACCTGAGATCAAATCTGAGGAACCTTAGCGATTTGAAATTTCACTGGCTGGCGTTTGCTTTTTTCCGTTTCTTTCTAACTATCATCGTTTCTGAGATATATGGGAATTTCTGGAGCAATGTCCTAAAACAGGAAAATTTGACCTTTGATGACCTCTGGTGACCTCAATATTGGCTTTAGGAAAAACATATCCTAGTACTTTCGAATGTGCTTCTCGAGAGCTTTCGAACACGCTTTTCTGCGTCTTTCTAGCCCTTTTAGTTTTCGAGTTGGAGGGGGGTGTCTAAACCCCCCCCCCCCCCGGCACGGCGAAGTTGGCGCCGAGCACCGGCACGGCGCGGGTTAACGTTTTTCGTCTGGAGTTCGGAATAGGAGTATGTTCGAAAATGGCAAGAGGCATTGACATTTTCCCTTGTCATTGCTAAAACGTTTAGCTATTTAGTGAGCGGTGCTTGATGTGAAAGCGGGTACTGACATGGCGTAACCACCTTCCGAAAGTAGTTGGGGACGGAGGAACTTAGAAGTCGATTATTCCCATGCAACGCCCATAGGTGTAATGTTAAAATCCGAAAATGTTACTAGAGACTGATCCCCAGTGACCCCAGTGGTGGTTACGCGCCTGGGTACTGACGATATTGGCGGTAGTTTACACGAGATATTGCGAAATACGCGAAGGAGCAAAACAAAATACTCTTGTGTTAGTCACTAGTCTATGTAGTAACATAATTGGTCATTGGTCAGGCCGTAATTTTACTGAACTGTATTTGGCTTCCTCCTGGCGCTGACAACGCTGATGCACGAGCGTTTTATTTTGCATGGATCCAAGCACAGTGTATGAGGCCTAACGCCTAATCCGCGCCGTGCTGGGGAGGGGGACATTTGGATGTGCCTCCTGAAATTTTAGGAAATGCGAGGAACACACGGGAGAGCTAGAGACGTGTTACTGATACCACAGTGTTTATCTCGTCGAGATGCATCTCCCCATATACAACATGACCAACCTGGGTCACCAAATATTCTTGACATGAGGTCATATTTTGTACTTGAGCCGATCCGGTCACCATAAGTTATAAGTATGGTTCGGATTGTCTTGACGTGGCAAACACGATGGCGTTGAAATGTATTGTCCTATCTGTATTGCGTAAGAAGTTATGCACGATTAACGTTTGGGAAGAAAATGCCAACATGTTCTTTGGTTTTCTGGAGCCTAAACTATTGAGCTTATATCAAATTTGAGGACACCTAAGCGATAGCATTTTTCAAGAGCTTTCGATTGCGTTTCTCCGTTTGTTCCAAGCTATCATAGTTCTAGAGATATTTGGGGTGGTTCTGGAGCGAAGTCATAGACTTGGAAAATTTGGCCTTTGATGACCTCTGCTGACGTCAATATTGACCTGAGCGAACATGTCACAAGCGTAGGAACAAGGGGACCGGGATGTCATGGCTGCCCAGTTTTCGACGTGTTTTTATCAAATCCTTGGCTAAATTATCAAGATATACCCAAACGACTTGTTTCGAAAGCAATATATTTCGATAACATAGACACGCATTTCAGTATAGATTGCGAAAGTGGCGCAAAATTCGAAAATAGCGCATGTTGTTATGATATTGTGTGCTTCGGGGGAGCAATCTGGCACAGTGGTAGGACATTTGCTTTCTGTGCCGGGGACCGGGTTTCAAATCCCTCGGCGGGCCTCTGCAAAAATTCGTCCCGGCCCCCCATATCCCTTGGAACAGGGTGAGAGTTCCAGTTAGCGCTTTGGTCGCAGGAGGATATGGTGCTTGGTCAACTACATTGTGTGCTTCGAAAGAAGAATAGAAGTGAGCTGTAAAAAGCTACGAACTTGGTTAAAATAATTATTTATAAAATTAGTAAGTAAAATTAAAAATCACATTAAATGACAAATATTGCTTAGGACCTGTCTATATTCTCTTCTTCTATAGGGACCTCAAGAACTTGACAATGTCTTTAATCTTGCATCAGCTACAGAGTAGCTTATCAGAGTTTCTGCAACTTTATTTTGTCATGTATGATCAATATTTCACAGGGTATACATATAACTGATATAGAGACTGATTTCTTTTGTTCAACTACATTTAAGTCGCAAGCTTTTAAGTTTGCAAGCAGTGAAGGTAGTTATTGATTCCCATGTGTGGGGCAGCGGTGCTGACTTTTAGTCACTATATATATCCCGCTACCCTACTTTTGCGTAGGGTAGCGGGATATTGATTCACGTATTTATTGTCATTGTCATCATGGCTTAGGTATGAATGCGTGAATGTATTGTAAATTTATCAGATTTTACATATAACAATTCCTACCGAGAGATATTTCAAGTCAATGTTGATAAGCGTTCCACGCTTATAACGACCAGTACTTGCAAGTACTTGGTAACGAATTTCGAATTCCGGGCTTGTCTCGTATTGTTTTTTGACAAAATTGTATGGAAAATATGTCTTGCACTCTGTCTATTGTGATTATGTGCCCTAATATCTTTAACAATCAACAAACACTGAATAAAACGGTAACCAAATTAGCAGTTAACTTGGGCACGCTACGACGGCCTAGTTAGTGGTTGTGACCCTCAATATTTGAAAATGGGTTAATTTGTTTTCAACATTAGGCGTTGTGTATAGTTTTGTCTCTGGCTGTATACCACACTATGCTTTAGCTTATCATGAAAAATAATAATGTATTTTACAAAAATCAGCAAACAATGAACAAACAAAAAACTGGCAATGAAATCGGAAGTTCACTTGGGCACGCAACGGCGACCTATTTAGTGTCGGTAATTTGTTTCAGGGACCAATTAAAGACGTTATCAAAAGAAATAAAAGCGCCAGATATGTCGCGCTTCCTAATATTGAAGGGAAAACACCGATCATGAACTCTGAAAGAAGTATATGTACTTGTTTGTTAAATTTCCCACCAAACGAAAGATTTTCGAAATAGGAAAAGTTGTGATTTCATTTTTAAATTGAGACTCGATCAATTTGATACCATACACGGTGCATAAGATAATGCAGAAAAGTAGATCAAAAGGTGAATATTTCCCTTTAAACACCGTATTGACACCCCTGCAAAAGATCACGTCCTACCCCGCGCTCGAACGGTTCGATGTCATGTTGTGACCGTACAAGTTTTGAAACCGTGGCGACGCCATTGAATGGGGCCCTTTCAACGCTCGGGAAGGGGACCATTTCGAGACACCGCTCCCCACCCCCCTCCCCCCATGTGCGAAATCCTGGCTACGTGCCTGCTCTGGAGCCTAAACTATTGACCTGAGCTAATCACAGTTCCCGAGATATTTGAGGGTTTCTGGAGCAAAGTCATAAAATTGGGAAATCTGACCTCTGATGCTCTCTGGTGACATCAATACTGACCTGAGCCCCCCCCCCCCCCCCAAAAAAAATGTTTTTCCTCTTATATATGTAAAGTTCGATGTACTGTGGAGTGCGTACTCTTGCCCACCCTATCGGGCAAGAGTATATAAATGCAAGGTTTTCGAAAAATGCCTGTGACCATACTTTTACATATCGGTTCGTCACTCTCAACATGGCCTGTGATAGGCAATTGATTGGACTTTATGTAGCGACAGTGACGGCAGCTGTCAATCAATACAAAGGCGTGAGCTAGCAATATGCACTAAGTGCGCACTTTTTTCCGACTTTCCCTATTCAGTATTCATGGCAGATACCGATAACCCGTCAGGTAGGCTGTATCGCACAACACAGCTGTAATGCGGAACGGCAGGTTCAGATAATCTGATGGGGGAGGGAGTCTGAAATGGAACTTTGTATACTGCAAGTCTGCAACCAGTGGCTGATCCAGGGGGCCGTAGGGGCTGAAGCCCCCTGCCTTAGAAAACGGCGCCCTCGGGCACCGCGGCGCCGAAGGCGCCGCGACGCCGTTCTTGCAAAGGATTTGCCGGCGCCGAAGGCGCCGTAGCGTTCTCGAGAGGCCGCCAGGGCGCCCTTGTGTCTACCGACAGCGTCGTAGCACTCTTGATAGGCACCCTGGCGCCCTCGGAAGACAGCTTGCCGACCTCACAACGCATTATTCCGCCTTCAGAAGGTAAGTCGTCGCCCTCGGAAGGCATCATGCCACCCTGGGAAAACATCGTGTCGCCCTCGGAAGACATTTTGCCGCCCTCGGGGTACATTATGCCGCCCTCGGAAGATGTCTTATCCCCTATGAAGGCATCTTGCCGCCCTCGAAGCACATTATGCCGCCCTCAGAGCACATTATGCCGCCCTCAGAGCGCAATATGCCGCCCTCGGAAGGCATCCTGCCGCCCTCAGAACGCATTATGCCGCTCTTGGAAGGCATCATGCCGCCTTCGGAAGACATCTTGCCGCCCTCGGAAGGCATGTTGCCGCCCTCAGATCGCATTATGCCGCCCTCGGAAGGCATCATGCCCTCCTCAGAGTCCAGAGAGCATTATGTCGCCCTCGGAAAACATCTTGCCGCCCTCGGAAGACATTTTGCCGCCCTCGAAGCGCATTATGCCGACCTCGGAAGATGTCTCAGAAGGCATCTTTCCGCCCTCAAAGCACATTATGCCGCCCTCAGAGTACAATATGCCGCCCTCGGAAATCACCCTGCTGCCCTCAGAGCGCATTATGCTGCTCTTGGAACTGCAGAGGCGTCGCTACCTAAAAAAAGTCCACTGTCAGGGGGCGCCATACCCAGAGGAGGGGGCGCCCGGCCTAGAGGGGCGCAAATCCCATGAACTTCCTGGATTTCACTTGCTTAAAGGAAATAGTTCACCTTCGGAAAATTTATCAGAACATGATTGTATTATATTTTTTAATACAGTTTCTTTTTTATTTTCAAAAATGGTCCTACATCGCGCCAATTCCGGACAGAAGGTCGTAAATTATTCAGTTTATGGTGTGCGTTATTGGTCTGCGCATGCTCCGTGCAGTGCTGGCACTTTCAGATGGTACGGTATATCATATATGCGCCGCATTTCTTCGCCAAAAAGTCAAATATCTTCGGCTGGAGAGTCTTTTCAGCCAAGAAAAGTTCCGGATAAGAATTTCTCAACACGGGCTACAAAACTGCTATTTCAGTTAAAACCCCATGTTGAAGGTGAACTATTTCCTTTAATTTTCCGGCCCCTCTTTCACGTAAAAGGAGCAATTGAACTTACTGCCAATACTGCCATATTGGGAGGGTGGGTTGTATGCCAGAAAAATAGGTTTTCAAAGCGTCGTGAAACAGCGTTATTGCTGATGGGAAGACATTTACAATGCCTGGTCAATGGTGGTGAACCATGCATAGACGAATTATATCTACGTATCAAGACATAAATGTCGAATATAAATGTCGACGTTACGCAGCGGGAAATTATTTTTTTGTTGGTTTTAAATCGAAAAAATGCAGCTTTGACAACTTCAAACATACACCCGCGCAGCGGCACGCTCATGCAAGTACTGCACATTGCACATCAACATGGGACAAATTCCTGACTAATGATCGATTAGTTTAATTAACCCGCGCCCCGCTGGGGGGGGGGGTAAATTGTATCCCCCTCCCCATTCCCGGATTTGCTCAATAACTTGAGAACTATGAGTAGAAAATCACGTTTTGATGCAAATTGCAAAACAAAAACGTCAAAAGAACGGAAATGACATTCTCTTAAAAATAGTTATCTTGGATTTGCGAAATTTTGGGTTTTTGACCCAAAAACAATTCAAACAAGTTTTTTCCACAATTTTATTTTTAAAAAAAATATATTCAACAAACCGGAATATATGTTAGCGAACCAACTATGGACGATACCCGAACCAAATTTCAACGTAATATCTTTATTTTTGACTAACTTATGGCTCCCTAAGTATAAGTAAATCATGACGTCATTTTTCAAGTTACATTTTTTGGCTTGTATTGACCAGATACAGACAAATAAATACCACCGCTGTATTTCTGAGACAAAGCTGGTCTAGAAACATTCCTTTTGTATTTATATTAATAAATTTCAAATTGTGTCCTTGTTGTGACCTGACCTTGACCTGAGGGCCATTATATGGGGTCAGGTTGTGAAAATCACTGCTACTATCGAATTATACGTGTGAAATAACCCATACAACCTGTGTCGCATGGCTTTCGTAGACCTCTGACATTTTGTGACCTGACATTGACCTTGACATTTGCTTACAAGTTCACTTTCGCTTATACGGGAGATGCATTATACCTTTGAGAGCACCTTGCGCGATAATAGTCGCAATCTAAGGCTTTGAATGTAAAGTATGGCCCAAAAACTCAAATTCCTCAATTTTGACCTTTAACCTGATCTGACCTGACATGTGACCTTGTTTTAAGAATTTCGGTTATGCAATATATTAGTCTCATTGAGAGCTTTCGATCGCCGCCTTGTGCGTTCCGCTGCAGTCATTGGTTGGGAAGATACTAGGGAGAGGGTAAAATGTATCCCTCCAGCGGGGCGCGTTCGGCTGTCGACCCCAGCGGGGCGCGGGTTAACCCGCAATCGACTGGGGGGTGGGGGGGAGTGTTTCCTGATGAATTTGCGTAACAGCTCGAAGACAAATAGCGCTATCAACATGAAACTTCGGGTACCTTCTTATAAACCACGTTTACGTCTTCTGTGAACAAAAATTAAGCAATTTCGTCGAAAAATTTCGAGTTATAGCGAATTTAGTGGCGTCACTACACACGAGATTTACACCAAAATCAGCTAAAATGTAACAGACCGTACAAATGCCATATTTTAGAAATATAAAATCCAAAAACGTCAAAAGATAGAAAATGGCAAGGGCTACAACATGGCTATCTCTGATTTCTGACAATTCTGATTTTCGACTCCCAAAAATTAAAAAAATAATTTTTTTTTGGGTGGAGGGGGCCCAGAAAGTTTTTGTTTGGGTGGAATGCCCAGAAAATCAAAATTTTCAAAGATATTACAAAAACGGAATATATGTCAGAGAAACACATATGGGGAAACTACCATGCCAAATTTCAGAATGATATCACCATTTTTGACTGACTTATGGCATCTAAAGTATGGGTATCTCAAGACGTCATATTAACAAATTGCGTTTTTTTGCTTTTATTGACCAGATACAGACAAATAAATGATACCACTGTATTTCTGGGTCTCGATTCCTACCTGACCAGGTAAACCTGGTCTCGATTCATGCCTTTTGTATTTAGATTTATCAATTTAAATGTTTGACCTTCATTGAGCTAAACTTGACCTGAACTTGAAATTAGCTTCACGTAAATGAAGTCAGGTGGTAAAATGACTATCGCTAGCTAATTCTACGTGGAAAATAACCCATAAAACATGTGTTGCATGACTTTCGTATATATTTTGAGCATAGTGACCTTTTGTGACCTGACCTTGACCTTGACCTTGGCCAACAATCTCACTTTAGCTCATGCAGGATGTGTATCATACCTTTGGCAGCACTTGGAGTGATCATGGTTGTAAGCGAAGGCTTTGGATGGAAAATATGGCCCATAAACTTAAATACGGCGATTTTTACCTTTGACCTGACCGTGACGTGACATTTGACCTCACTTTGAAACTTTAGAGCGTGATTTGGATTTGTCTCATTGAGAGCTTTCGAATGCCGCTTTGCGCGTCTCACTGCGATAATTGGTTCGGAAGATAACCAGGGGGCGTTTAACGCGCCCCCCCCCCCCCCCCCAGTTAATGGCGTTCGGCTGAGACCCCAGGCAATGCCGGGTTAACGGATCATATCGACTACCACTCGATACATTTCACTCCACATATTCACAGCACTGAAGGTATGGGGTAGTAAACAAAAATTCACAATGAAGAAAATAATTAAAGGAAAGCTTACCGAGGAAGGAAAGGAAACATCAGCCAATAACTTGCAAACGGTAAATCGCACAGACATAAGAATGGTACCGATCGCTTCAGTGCATCATGACAGGTACAGTGGTGAATAATCAAAGGGATCGGCCCAGGCGCACAACCAGAAAGCACATTTCGGGAAGGGGACACAGCTGTTGGGATCGTCATTTCCAGTCCAAAAGAAGCCTCATTTCCGACACAAAGGGGTGCACGACTAGAGGGGCGACACCTACACTCGCAGGAGCGACCCCCCGCGAGGTATGCAGGGGCGCAGACTGGACAGTCACAACGCATTATGCCGCCGCCGGACGGTATCTCGTCGCCCTCGGAAGGCATCATGCCGCCATCGGAAGACATCTTGCCGCCCTCGAAAGGCACCATGCTGTCTTTTGAAGTTGGAAGGCATCTTGCCGCCCCCAGAGCGCATTATGCCGCCCTCAGAAGACGTCTTGCCGCCCTCGGAAGGCATCGGAAGACATCTTGCCGCCCTCGGAAGGCATCATGCCGCCCTCGGAAGACATCTTGCCGCCCTCGGAAAGTAATTTTCCGCCCTCAGAGCGCATTATGCCGCCCTTGGAAGGCATTGCCGCCTTCGGAAGACATCTGGTCGCCCTCAGAGCGCATTATGTCGCCCTCAGAAGACGTCTTCCCGCCCTCGGAAGGCATTCTGCCACCGCCATCAGAGTGCAGTATGCCGCCCTTGGAAGGCATTTTGCCACCATCAGAGCGCATTATGCCGCCCTCAGAAGACGTCTTACCGCCCTCGGAAGGCATTCTGCCGCCCTCAGAACGTATTATGCCGCTCATAGAAGGCACCATGACACCCTCGGAAAACATCTTAACGCCCTTAGAAGACATCTTGACACCCTCGGAAGACATCTTGCCGCCCTAGGAAGGCATCTTGCCGCCCTCAGAGCGCTTTATGCCGCCCTCGGAAAGCATATTGCCGCCATCACACCTGTTATGAAGGGGGCGCACATGAGCTTGGGCCCTCATTGGCATAGGGGCGCACACACATATGCTGGCGGAAGTGGCGTGCGAAGAAATTCACAAAGGACCAGGTCATTGCCTTGACGGGCGCCACCCGATCGACATGGGCGCCAGCAATATTGACGAAAATTTGGCAAGCCTCTCCTTCCGCACCGTGCGGAAGGAGAGGCGCCCCCCCCCCCCCCCCCCCCCCGTCACTAGCAGGAGGGGCGCCGTCACTGACCAGGGGCGCCGTCACGGGCCGGAGAGGGGCAGTCACTAGTCGGAGGGGTGCCGTCACTCGCCGGATGGGCGCGGTCACAGGCGGGAGAGACGCCCTCACTGTCCGGGGGGGGGGGCGCCGTCACTGGTCGGAGGGGCGCCGTCACTCGCCGGAGGGGCGCGGTCGCTGACAGGATGGACGCCGTCACTGGCCGGAGGGGCGCCGTCACTGGTCGGATGGGCACCGTCACTCGCCGGAGGGGCATGGCCACTGCCCGAAGGGGCGCCGGCACTGGCCGGAGGGGCGCCGTCACTGATCGGAGGGGCGCCGTCGTTTGCCGGAGGGGCGCCGTCACGGGTCGCAGAGGCGCCGTCTACGGCAGGGGGCGACCTCTCTGGCCGAGGGAGCGTCCTCACTGGCCGGAGGAGCGCCGTCACTGATCGGAGGGGCGGCAGCTTTGCATGGGCGCCTCGGGTCCAAAGGATCAGGTCATGCCCTGAATCACCGTATACTCGGTACACCACTGACTGGCGGGCATTTTTAGTGTCTTTTTTAGTTTTTCCTTTGTTTCATTTTTGGGGATTTTTTTTTCAGAGGGCGCCTCCGGCGCCCTCTCAAAACCAAGAACAGACCCACTTTTTGAGGGGGCGCCTTCGGCGCCCGCTCAAAAGTGGGTCCGGGCACCCGGACCCCCGGTAGCGACGCCCCTGCTTGGAAGGCATCATGCCGCCTTCGGAGACATATTGCCGCCCTCGGAAGGCATCTTGCCGCCCTCAGAGCGCATTATGCCGCCCTCGGAAAGCATCATGTCGCCCTCGGAAAACATTTTGCCGACCTCGGAAGATATTTTGCCGCCCTCAGAGTGCATTATGCCACCTTCGGAGTTCGGAAGACGTCTTGCCACCCTCGGAAGGCGTTTTGCTACCCTCGGGAGGTATCATACCGCCCCCGAATGACACGTTGCCGGCCCGAAAGCGATGCGGTGTCCCGGCGCACTCAGAATGATGGCACCCTGACGCCTTCAGCTTCCCTCCGACGGCGACCGGGCACCCGTGACCATCGAAACCAATAACACGCTTTTGCCCCATACCCCAGTAACTAGCGGGTTAACCTACTTACTAACCTACCTTATTTCGGATACCTACCATGGTACTGAGCAGTGGGCCGTCGCTGCCAGCCCACGGCCGATCCGGCCCACAGGTGTGCAAAGAAATGCGTGCCCTCCGCATACCTATGGTAAAAAGTTCAATCGCCGATCATGTCAAAGTACTGGACTTCTCATGCTATTAATGGTGTAGACGATACCGATGCACCAAAGCACCAATACACCGCTAATAGCATGAACGGCGACTGGCCCTGGGACGATATGTTCTGCATGTGCAGACACGTCGCCCGGGTCGGCCCGAGCACGCGGGACAGCAGGATGTGCGGCATACGGACACGGTCACGGACACGGACACGGACACGGACACGGACACGGACACGGACACGGACACATCTGAAAAGAAAGAAGTTATGAATGTAAGCTTCTGTTCTTCTTTTATTTTCATCTGAAAAGAAAAGAAAAAAAGAAATACGTAAATAACATCAGCTGGGATCGCTTCAGTGACCGACATATGTAACGAACGTCTCAATGTAACTGTTCGCCAGCTATTATATCTCCCATGAAAAACGAAGAGCCATTGGCAGCCGGCTGGGGAAGCATGTTAAAGGAAATAGTTCACCTTCAACATGGGTTTTTTAACTGAAATAGCAGTTTTGTAGCCCGTGTTCAGAAATCCCTATCTGCAACTGTTCTTGTCTGAAAAGACTCTCCAGCCGAAGATATTTGACTTTTTGGCGAAGAAATGCGGCGCATATATGATATACCGTACCATCTGAAAGTGCCAGCAC
Organism: Chirona hameri; assembly: GCA_036785665.1. Classification (NCBI taxonomy): domain Eukaryota; kingdom Metazoa; phylum Arthropoda; class Thecostraca; order Balanomorpha; family Balanidae; genus Chirona; species Chirona hameri. The sequence goes on from JAXIVJ010004927.1 coordinate 22,676, forward strand.
TGCATGGAGCATGCGCAGACCAATAACGCACACCATAAACTTAATAATTTACGACCTTCTGTCCTGAATTGGCGCGATGTAGGACCATTTTTGAAAAGAAAAAAAGAAACTGTATTACAAAATATAATAAAATCCTGTTCTGATAAATTTTCCGAAGGTGAACTATTTCCTTTAATATATCCAAACTCACATCGTTACGAGTGATATTAAAGTACACAGTCATGAATGATCGACGCCAAATTGTTACATGATGGTGCAACTCCATTGCTTTACTCGCACGCCGAATTTCGCCCATGTAGTTGCAATATTGAAACGCAGACAAAAGGGAATTCTGACGAGCGTTTTCTTTATTTTGTCAGACTTCCTGGGATTTGGCCCCGAACCAGCTGTTTGACCGTTCTGGATCCACTAACGTGCTTACATTACCAACTCTCTCCAGGATCCAGAACTGTTTGGTATTATATCATCAGAGGGTATTGACTATTGAGATGCTACAGTGCGTCTTGTTTCCTTGGTGGATGTCATAAGCCCTATTAGATGTAGAGTTTCTTTTGATTTGATAATAGTCCAACACCAATGTACCTAACTCATAATTTCCGCATTCACTGTTGCTGTCTTTTGCTAAAACTTCCTCTTGCTTGGAGGCAAATTATATTGATCGGAATATCTGATGACTATGGTCAGGTAGTTTAAGCCTGTGGCAGCTTATGACATTTTCTATTAGTAGACTAAATTAAGTCGTAGTATGGCCACCAGAAAAGGATGAAGTGGGATGACCACTAATTCACTTGAACAGTGCGGCGTGAATAAAACTTCTGGGGTGTCCTCAGATGTGATAAGGTTGATCTGCTTGTGATTGTGCTTGGTTGAACGGCAGGAATTGTTGTATAGTGCCCGAAAGGTTCACTTTTAGCAGGTCAATATTGGACGTTTCTTTCAAACAATGCATGCGTAAAGGCTCCTTAGCCATTCTTGCGTCTGCATTCCATCCGAGGTCGATGAGCATCGGTTCCCGATTGGAAACCACCCGGGGAAATGTTGTGCTCGGTGCGCACAATCAGCTTGTCACAAGCATTCTTGAAGTTTACAAAGGTGACACCTGACGGTAACGGGACCGGTATTTCCGGCCATTTTTGTACACTTTAGAGCGAATGAAAATGTTATGACGTAGACCTAACGCAACGGCCTTGACTACGATCGTTATGGAACGCCGTCGAAAGTTCAGCCCCGATACCGATCGCCGGCCTTGGCGGGCGGCGAATAAGGCAACTGGCCGGGGTGACCAGAGGGTTCCTGGCGAGGACAGTTTCCTGCGACCGAACAATGCACACCGGTGCTATCGGACAAATAGCAAAAATTCCTCGCGCGCACGGATATGGCGTCCACTCGGGGGGGGGGGGGCGTGGAGGCCAGCTGACTGGCGTGGAATTGCCGCCTGCTGACTGGTGCATGAAAGTAGCCGGTCGGGTCTACGGGCTCCACAGTGGATCAGTGTGTGCAGCGGGACGGCGCCAGCACGCAATCATTTCATCGCCCCCTGTCGCCACTGAAGGTGAGCTTCCTGGCAGTGGCGACTACGAGCCGGCTTTGTACAAGCTTGCTATCATACCAACACCTCTTGTCGCCACTGACGTTGCCTTCCAGCTGCGTGCGATACCGACGCTCCACTCCGGCCGCGCAGGACGCATAGCCGCGCGAGAGAGAAGAGAAACTGTGAAGTGATCTGGCAGCTCTGTGGAGTGTTGAAGACGTGCGTGCGCCGCGCTGCTCTGTGTATTCAATGAGACGTGTGTGTGTGTGAAATAGTCCGAGCAGCAGGAGTAGAAAGAAGTGCGCCTATTCACTTGTGTAGTGTTGGGCCGCTTATACAGGCAATTGCGGAGACCAAGGTGGGAATTATGGTGAGCTATCAGATGCAACGACCGTAAGATTTACCAGAGAAGTTTGTATTTGAATGGGCGCTGAATTTTTAATTTTCTCGTAAATATCTCGTAATCAGAGAGTAAATATATTTTGCAAATTAAGTTATAGGGTTATCAGTTTACGTTAAAAACATATCTTTAAAAGCATAAGTTAATTTAAGTTATAGGTATAAGTTAAAATGACCTGAAAACCAAGTGAAAACTTCAAACTGTAAAATGCAGTTGTATTTTTTCGCTTATTATTTCCTAGTTTAATGTAATTTCAGAATGATCATTTTTTTTTCACCGTCAAATCCTTTGCACATTACACTCTCATATATGTATTCGTATTGACTACTGGGGCATTTAAACTGCGGAATGGGCATCATAGTATTGTTCTTATTAGTGGCATCCCGCTCAAAGGTAAACCAGTGTCCGGACTTTTACCGACCAAAAAATCAAATTCGCGACGCTAGTTTAGAATATCAAAATAAGCTCTAAGTAAACATTGCGTTGTTTTGTTACCTTTTTCCCACCAGTGAGTGGGAAGAGCTGAAAAAAATGTTTTACAAAACAGCAAATATGCACAAATATAGGTATCGCGGAAATTAGTATTATCCTATTTTTGGACCGTTTAAGGGGCGAAAATGCGGTATAGGCGTACATGTTGTTAACATTATGATGGCAAAAACAAAAATTGAATTCCTTCATTGCAATTGATGCTAATTTCGATCTGAGCAAGATAGTATTGGGTAAATTGCCCGCAGCTGTAGGGATGCTATTGCTATATTTCAACAATTTTTGATACCAAGTATGTCGCTGCGGCTGATGAAAGAATTTGTCCGCATTGTGTAATTTATCTTATTTATTTTCCTGTTAAGCCATGCGCTGAAATATTATAATGCATTCCTTTTTTGTCACGTAGCATTTTCATGTATCAAAAAATAGGTTCGAAAGATCCTAGAATTTGCAGAAATGTCACTTTGATTCAGAACGATAAAAATAACATATCGCTCAAAGGGACTGTCCCACCCTTTTGAAAGTTGTCGAATCACACTTAAGTGTATGTCTTCATGTCAGGCGAGGTCAGCTGAACATGTTCGTGAACTTTTTTTCCGAAAAATTGCTTATCTTGGAAGATATTCAACTTCTAGTTTTAAGCGGAAAGTTGGGTTGGTGACGTCATATGATTTTTGTTTAATAACAGGGAAATCCTTTGTGCTGCCAAATGTATGGGACAATTTTTTGTCGATATCTATTGCGCAGAAAAACAGCGAACCACCCGGTGTCTAGATTGGCTAGCACTATCAGCTGGAGTTGTTGCAGCAGTTGGCCGCCAGGGACCGCTAGTGAGCCAGTGTGTTATGACGTCGCAAGCAAATGGTACCACTAAATATTGATTTATTTATTTATTTATAAATAAATAAATATTTAGCGTTAAATATTTAACTTGTACCATTTGCTAGCGACGTCATAACACCCTGGCTCACTAGCGGTCCCTGGCGGCCAACTGCTGCATCAACTCCAGCTGATAATGCTAGCCTTCTAGATTGCGAACCTCACGGGGATCAAGAAATGAAAGACGAAAATATTCCAAGGCTGACCTTAAAACAAGTCGACTATCATTACCAGTTGGGTAAACAGAGACGACGCTGTCGGTTTAGAGACCCTATTCAAATACACATGGGCCTTATTTTTTTTACAGATGTCAACATCAAACTCGAATATCTTTTTGATTAGATCATTGCGGTTGTTTTAACTGCTACCATACTTAATTGCAATGTCAAGCCATTAAAATGGCTATCTCAACTCAAATATAATGCTAAAGGAAATAGTTCACCTTCGGAAATTTTTCACAACACGATTGTATTATATTTTTAATACAGTTTCTTTTTTTCTTTTAAAAAATGGTCCTAAATTGCGCCAATTCAGGACAGAAGGTTGTAAATTATTGATTGTATGGTGTGCGTTATTGGTCTGCGCATGCTCCATGGCAGTGCTGGCACTTTCAGACGGTACGGTACATCATATATGCGCCGTATTCCTTCGCCAAAAAGTCAAATATCTTCGGCTGGAGAGTCTTTTCAGGCAAGAAAAGTTCCAGATAATGATTTATCAACACGGGCTACAAAACTGCTATTTCAGTTCAAAACCCATGTTGAAGGTGAACTATTTCCTTTAAGGTGGGATAGTCCCTTTCATGGGATATAATCACCTTTTTCCACAAAAATGGAGATAGTACCTGCAATCGATATACGAGGCCAAAATATGATGTAAATTCATCATATTTTGCATATAAACATTCCTACCGAAAGATACTGGCAGTTTCCTACTGATAAGCGATCCCCGCTTATATCGGTCGGTACTCAGCAAGTACTCGATAACGAATTCAGTAAATTAGCCTCCCTACGCATTGTTATTTATCATGAAGGTATGCAATATGTTTCCTGCACTCTATCTTTTGCGAATATGTGCCCAAAAAATGATGGACAATCAACAATCATTTGAACAAAGTGCATTGACATCGGCAGTACTACGGCGACCTATTTAGTGTCGGCGATTTGTTTACAAGTGCCCACTCAACAACGTTGAACAGATTGATGCAAAAGCGCCAGATGTTGCGCTTTCCAATAGTGGAGGGAAAATACCGATCATTAATTTTCCCAAACTTCCAACTTTGAATTAGGGAATAATGTTATTTTATTCTTAAATTTAGATCACAACATTTTAATACCATAACGGTAGCCACATAAGTTGTTACTAACCAAATACAAAGGTGATTACCTGCCTTTAAGCTTTGAGACGGACACAAAGGCCCGAAAATTGGCATGCTTATAAATAGTTGCCTTCTCCGATTCAAAGCCAAAATGGAGATCTAAGGCAATTTGTAATAAACATTAATATTAAAAACAAAAAATGGCACATCTTTACCTTCCATTCAGTGTAGGCCTTGTGTTATATTGTTTGAAAAGGTCAAATGGAACTATGTCAAAACAGAATCGATGCGAATGGGCATGACGTCTACTGCTCTATTATTCAAACTGCATTACCTCCAGGTATAACAATTGCGCTTGGTTTTGAGCAAAGCATTGCTTTGTTAAAACCACTTCGAGCATCGCGTAGTTGATTCGGACTAAACATTACTTTTAAAACATCATCTTACTTATTTCCAAGCATTCCCGAAGTTCCATGCTAATTTCTGACCTGAAACTTGTGATGGCTTACGACCGTGACCTTTCTTCCGGCGAAGTCGTGCCAGGGCCTCGGCTGATAAATTATCACTGGGGGAGGGGGGCAATTAGAAAAAGTGTTCATGCTGTGGCATATGGTTAAGCGTACCTATACTGAATACATTTTTAAGTGTGATAATGACTTAGACATAAGTGTAAAATGTGTAAAATGGAAATACATATAGCACAATAATAAAATAATAATGCGGAATAGAAATGATAAATATAAACATGCCCCTCGACGAAGGTCCACGCCAATATCGAACCGACGCAACGAGGGGCGGGTATCCATCCTCAAGATCTCCAAACCTACGCTATTATAGGTAGCTGCAAACAGCGTTTTACTGGTTTAACCCTATTAATGGCAGGGGCAGATTCTGCTCACCCCTCAGGTTTTTCGCAGATATCTCCCGAACGGCTAAGAGCAGACCCATACAATTTTGGGACTTCTACTACAATTGAATTACGCATATGTAGTCAAAAATTTGAGTCCCTAACCTTAACAGAGGCGGTTCCAGGGCACGGTTTTGGGAGTTGTTTTCGGCGACATTTGGCGATAATACGGAGATGTGAACTTCACGGCTTCTTCCTAACTGTCTGAAGTATAAAGGAGTTACATAGGTTTACGGTGATTGAAGCATGTGCAAATTAGTTGATTTTAGTGAACTATAATCAATATTGCACGGCAGAGGCGGTTTCAGGGACTTGAAAAGGGGAGGTTTACAGGAAGTTTTTTTTATATATTTTGCCTCCCTTTTTCGCTAACCTGGCACCGCCTAGGGATGCGAATATGCTTTATAACTGCTGTGGCCGAACACAATAGCGAACCATTTCGTTTATCGAAGAAAACAAGAGAAAAAGACGGTTTTATAAGGCATTTATTTTACCCCAAAATTTAGTGACCTGAAAACGCCTATGATTTTTGCATTTTCAAAAGTCACCGTCATATATCAATCCATAATTCAATCTCTATCGATCTCCATTAGTTGCCTTAAAATCAGTTGATAAACATGACAGCTGTGTTGGATCACAAATACCTCTAATATTTGTAGTTTTTCCCCTCTATTGTTGCCCCCCTATCAAACATTTCAATGTTTTTTTTTACTTTTCAGAAATGTAGATCGTGTTGAGGGGAATCAAACGCCGTTTGATTTGTTAAAATCAGACCGGTAGATCTCGAGATCTCCGGGGGGGGGGTGGAATCCCCCTGCCACTAATAGGGGTAGCCAGGAGCGTCACTAATAGGGTTAAGTTGAAGAGATTCTTTAGTGACGCTTTTATCTATTTTACACACCGTATATTTGTATTTTACATACGTATTTTTATCCCACTGGGGGGCACAATTTGGTCACTGGGGGCAGCTAGCGGTCACTGGGGGGGGGGGGGGGGGGCATCCCCCCAGTTAACATGTTACCCGTCGCGCACGACGGCAATGTCACATCCTTGGCTGTATGGAGTATGTTGGTTGGCGTTCGGGCGAAATCGGAAGTGTCCTGCACGTGGTGCTCTTGTGACTACCCAGCACGCCCTGTTCGCCCCTCAGATGCGGGTGCTGGCACTTGCCTCGATCGTGGTGCTGGTCGCCACGTGCAACATTCAGCCCGCCGACGGACAGCAATGGCTGCTCGATGACGGGAACCTGGTGTACCAGAAGGCCAAAACGGAGGCGCCGGAGACCCGCGCCAAGGCCAAGAGCAACGGTAATCTCGTCCGGCTGTCTGTCTCATCTGTCTGTCGGTCGGTCGGTCGGTCTTTTCGTCTGTCTCTCTGTCTCTTTAACCTCTTCAAAATAATTGAATTGCTTTTAGTATTTCAGATAGTTAGAGTAACAAGCGGCATGGCTTTAAAGCAAACCATGTGTTTTGCATGATGACATTGAATACTATTGTTACAACTTACAACATGCAATGTACATACATTTGCCTAATGATAATATCAGCACAGTGTTTTCCATCCTCACATGCATAAGCCAGGTGGCATGCCATTCATACCATTGTTGAACAATATCAATCATTTTCATTATAATGGATGTTCGCTTGTGGTAGGATTTTAACAACAAAAAATGTGACATTGTTAGACTCGTTTCGCTTCATAACACCTACAGGAAAATTAGCGGCGTGGAGGCCGTTAATAAGCAGAATTTACAACGCATGCTCATGTTTTGCCGTATTGTTACGCGCATGAATACGGCGGTCAATGTGCTATGGTGTGCTTCTCTGCAGGACACTATGGAATGTTTTATTCGTTCCTGGACCCTGTCCTGGCCAGCAAGAAGTTTACTTGGGGAGAGAGTGAAATGATCTGCAATTTCCACGGCATGTCACTGGCCGCCCTGGAGGACGTCGAGAAGCACTTCAAGGTCGCGCGCATGATGGCTGTTCTAAGTAAGGCTTCCCAGGAAATCTTCCAAGCATCTATTCAAAACATATCGCTCAAAATGCCAGAAATCGTTTATCAATGGATTTACCTGTTGAAAAGAAAGACTGTTCAGCATTGGCAGCCTGTGGTGTACTGTCGATTAAAGATGATGAGCTACCGTTTATAAAAAAAATAACCAGCCTTTATGTTTTCCCGGTGTTTAAAACATCATATTAGTATATATGTCGGTTGTTCGTTATTCCTTATCCCTCCAGCATATCCCCTCCAGTCAATGGAATAACGTATTAGTATATATGTCGGTTGTTGGTTATTCCTTATCCCTCCAGCATATCCCCTCCAGTCAATGGAATAACGTATTAGTATATATGTCGGTTGTTGGTTATTCCTTATCCCTCCAGCATATCCCCTCCAGTCAATGGAATAACGTATTAGTATATATGTCGGTTGTTGGTTATTCCTTATCCCTCCAGCATATCCCCTCCAGTCAATGGAATAACGTATTAGTATATATGTCGGTTGTTGGTTATGCCTTATCCCTCCAGCATATCCCCTCCAGTCAATGGAATAACGTATTAGTATATATGTCGGTTGTTGGTTATTCCTTATCCCTCCAGCATATCCCCTCCAGTCAATGGAATCACGGAGCACACTCTTGCCTCCGGAGTCCCGCCCTTGCACTACAGCTGCCTCACCTGTCACGCTAACCACCGCCTCCGCTGCTCGCAGAGGTGGACGGAGTGTGGACGTCCGGCTCCAAGAGCCACTACGACTTCTACTGGGGCCACGGCGCCCCGGTCAGCTACAGCAGCTTCACGGGCTGGTCCCGATCGGGCGTCACGGGGCGCGGCCAGCCCGACAACGCCGGAGGCAATGAACACTGCCTGGCCATCCTCAACAACGCGTTCGGCGACGGCATCACCTGGCACGACGTGGCCTGCGAACGACGGATGGCGTTCGTCTGTGAGCCATATGGGGCCGAATAGGCAGTGAAGGACGAAGCACAGTAGGGGGGGGGGGGCAGGCGGTGAGAGACTCAGCACAGTGGCTGGGCACACCACGAGGTGGGCACCAGACGGAATGTGAACAGGAAGCGTTGTGCAGAGGGACGTGGCACTGGAAGGTGATACTTACTTGATATACGTTTTTAGAGGCATTTCCCGTGGCAGCACGCCCGGTGTCTGTCATGGGCATCAGGAATGATACAAAACAGCCTCGACACAAGCTTTGATAAGCAACATTATGCATGTCTCCATTCCTTCTGTTTTGCTGTTTCACATTCGTAATACAATTCTGAATTGTTTTAGCATTTTCAGCGTAACGTTTGCACCCGATACATGGAAAGCTGTGAGTCTGTGACAGCTATGTCGAGCCGGTCACTTCAAGGCTGCCTGCCCACTTGCCCGGTGCACAAGCTCGAGGTTTCGTGACGACACTGCAACGCCAAAAATGACCAACGTAAAAAAACTTTGACGCTACAGATCCGGCTGGGGCACTGCATATTTGAACATGAGCCTGTAAAAATGTTCACGGCAGTGCTGTTTGCCTCGACACAGGTTCGGAATAATATTACGCGGTGGGACATACCGAGGTCTCTACTGAGAACTACAGACCGCTTGGGACCCTATTTTTCGGCGATAACTTTTGAAGGAACCAATTGGCATAAACTAATTTTTCGCAATTAATATTTCAGATCCTGCGCTATTTTTGTATTAGGGTCGGTTAATGTCAAACGAAAATGTAGTGCACTTGCCGTTCACTCGTAATGTTAAAACTTGCGCAGGGAATTAAATCGTTGGGTAGAGGCCAAGGGCGCCGCCACCTTCCGAAAGTTGGGGGGGGGGGGGCGGAGGCATTTTGAAGTTGATTTCCATGTAATGTTAAAATCAGAAAATGTTGAGGGACACGTCCAACCCCCTCCGCTTCCGACGCCCATTGTAGGGGCTATTCTGAAAGGATGGAGCTACGCTCTGACGTCAGAGCTTAGCTCCGCCCTGGCTGACCTTGAACCGGCGCTGCCCGATCAGTGACCGATCGGTTGCGAGTGGTGGGCGGAGTCGAGGGCGGGACTACAGAGCGACGAGGCAACCGAGCTTGCATTATCTTTAACATTACAAGTGAATGTGAAGTGCCATACACTTTCGTTTGTCACTAACCAACCTTTGGAATACAAATTAGCGCAGGGCCTGAAACGTCCATTGCAAGAAATTCGCTTATGCCAGTTGACGTATTCAAAAGTTATCGCCGAAAATTAGGGTTCCAAGCGGTCTGCCGTTCCCAGTATTGAGGTGTAGCCGTTCCCAGTAGTGAGGTGTAGCCGTCTGGCTACTGCAGCCAGACGTCTGGCTACCTCACAGTAGTGAGGTGTAGCCGTCGGACTACCACATCACGCTGGCATGTGTAGGTATGAGGTTGTGTAACTTAAATGTGCACAGGTCGTGGCTGAGTCCTGTAATGAGTAAATACAAAATGGTGAGAGAGAAATATCATGGAGTTGTTTTTGGTCATAACCCATTTCTTGGAATGTTTTTTTGCTTCGAATTAATTTGTCGTGTAATTCGAGTTCCTGATTTTAATTTCATACAAGAGTGAGCAGCATTATAACCTAAATATCGGATCTGATTGCGAGGTATTTTCCAGCTTAAAGGATTTTTTTCCAGCAGTCACTTTGCAGTCACTTTGTCAAATATCTGTGAATGGTACGTTATTTATAAAATTAGCAAGTACGTCAAATGTAATGATTTCCCAATCATTGCTTACACAGCCCTTTATGTTCAATAAAGCCTAGTTGGGAAAGGGTTTTTCTAATGCATGTTGCATGCTGCATGAGCTATGCTGCATGATACACTCACACGCTCAACCAAGACTCATTACAATTTATTCAACGTAAAGTAATGCAAGCAACTCAAAGAAAACACCCTGGACAAGTACCTGGGACCGGAGCGTCTTGGTGCTGACCCCAACTCCAGTTCTGCTGCTCAACAGTGGCGTCACTGGCACAGGACTTCTCAAGCTTCCTGAACCAGCTGGACAGTCAGGAGTCTGACAGACTTGATGTTCTTGTCAACTATCGGACAGGTGCCCAAACAGCGTATTATGGCAGCATTGCAAGACTCAAAAATGATTTTTACAGGTCGAACCCCACTCTTGTATACGAAAGGACATCAATGAAGCTTAAATCTTCATCAGACGGGAAATTTAATTTCAGCTTCCAACAGGTCAAGGTTGGAGTGCCGGGCGGCGTGCGCTAGGGAGCGACCCCCGGCCGCTCCCAAGTATTATTCGTATTCGTCCGGAAGTAGATAGCTTGCCTGTGAATAACTGTGCTGACGTGGAGACTGGAACGCTCGTGACACTTTTGGCGCCTACTTCGGAAACTGTGAGTGCGGAATTAGCATAAAATCGCCAAAGAAGCTTTGATTTTCCGACAGACCTCGTCGCGCCAGTGACGTCTTTGTCGTGCCTGTGATGTATTTTTTTTAAAGAAAGACCACCCGCAAGCCATCGGCAAAATCCAAAATTGAACACTGTTGATGTGACCATTGTCTGATTCACGACTTTCTGAACCATTTTCAAGAAAAAAGCAAAAGAGTCCAAACTATATTCTCCAGCCGGACGATGGGCGCATGCTCACCGACATAAATCTGCCGACACCTAGTCTCCCCCGTCAACCCCTCCCCCATGTCGGACCGCCACGGCCCGGCACCGGTTCGTCGGTCGCCGCCGCTAACGGTGACCTTGACGACGGCGACGACGCAGAACCAGACCGGCCCGGCCACCGGCGACGACTGAGGCGGAGGGGATGTAGGGGTGGCAGGAAGGCGATTTTTTTCCGGAGATCGCAAGAGAGCGCTGACCATCAGAACGCCTCCGGCACTGGGGCACAGCCCCGCCGTGTGGAGTGCCAAACACCCCCGCGCTGCCTGCTATGCAGATCATGCGGCCCCAGGCCCCCCTGGTCGGCCGACCCCAGATTCTACCGACCGGAGAAGCGCAGACCGCCGGTTACCAGTCCCACAGCGCCTGCGTACGACCGGGCACACCTGCTGGCGGTGCGCGACCGGCTGGACGGGGACACGGCTCGTGGCGTGACCGCGACCATCCGGCACAGCCTACCTGCCCACCTGTCCCGGCTGATCCGCCACCGGAGAGGTGGGCGGACCGACGCCCACACCCGCCGGCAGACTCGGGTTGGGTGCAGTGTCGACTTCCCGCCTTGCCCTGCGCGCACAACAGAAGCAGTACATCGGCCTCAGACGCTGGTGCACCCCGCCAGACTGACCGCGCGGCAGACTCGCCGGGAATACGCAGCCGTGGTGGGCACTACTGAGTCGGCGAGACACGACTACAATATCGGTCACATCAATGCCCGATCGCTGACACCCCGACTGGACGAAGTCAACCAGCTCCTGCAAAAACACCACATGGACATTCTGTGCGTGTCTGAAACTTGGCTCAAACCCGACGTGCTCGACAGGGTGCTGGTATTCCCGGGATTCAGCATACTGCGGCACGACCGCAGTGTCGCCCGGCCGACAGCAGCCCAGCACACCCAGCCGCGCGGAGGTGGAGTCGCCATACTAATCGCGGACTCACTCCGTGCGGTGAAACTCGACATAGGTGGTGCTGATCCTACGGTGGAGTCCCTGTGGATCTCGGTGAGCGGCCCCGGCCGCCGCACCGTAGTGATAGGCGCCATCTATCGACCGCCGGGAGGACCGACATCCCGATGCCTGAACAAAATTCGAGACCAGCTACAAACTGCCGTCGCCACGGGAAAACCGGTGTTCGTACTGGGTGACTTCAATGTCAATCTTCTCAACCCGGACGGCCCTGGTGTTCGCGGCTTCCAGACCATCCTGAGTGATCTGAGTCTCAAACAGCTAGTCGACAAGCCTACCCACCTCCATCCGACACCGACACTGCTTGACTTGATCGTCACCAACGTTACGGACCTCCAGGACTCAATCCAGGTTCTCCCCGAGCCCGTGGCGGACCACCAGCCTGTGCTGCTCTGCGCTCCCGTCCCCAGAGAGCGCCGACGACCAATCACCACCACCATGCGGCCGTGGAAACGCGTCAACTGGGACGCGCTCAACCTGAGCCTGCTGCTCGCGGACTGGGAGCCGCTCCACGCCGCTGGCACCGTCGACGACAAGGTGGACGCGTTCATGACAGTATGGAACACCGCAGTCGACATCCACTGCCCGACCACCACTGTGACGTCACGCCGACCGAGCTGCCCGTGGCTGCGAGGCGACGCGCAAGTCTCCGCAGCCATGGAGGAGCGCGACCGCGCCCGCGAGACCTGGGAGCACTGCCGCACCCCGGAGTCACGCCGCACGCACCAGCAATGCCGAAACAGAGTGAAGGGACTAATCACCCTCGCACGTCGCTCGTACCTGTGCAGTGGTCTGCTGAGCGAGCGGCGTAATTTTTGGAACCGCCTCAGGCAGTTCGCAATGCAGCCAGCGAGAGGGCGTGCCACACCCGATGACGACCTGGCCAACCGGGCAGACGAATTCAACGCCCACTTCGCTTCCGTCGGACCTCGTATTGCAGCGGAGGCAGCGGCCATGCGCGACAGTGCTGGCACGACTCCGGCTGGACCGCGCCCGCACCGTGTCTTTGCCTCAGCCCTCTCCCTGTGCCCGGCCACTCTGCCGGAACTTTCAACCGCAATCGGGAAGATGAGTGCATCGAGGGCCGTCGGTGTCGACGGTGTGCCTCTCCTTTCTATAAAGAAGTGTTTCCCTGTAATCGGCTGTCATCTCCTACACCTGATCAACTCTTCTATATCGTCATGTACTTTCCCTTCTTCCTGGAAGATCGCGCGCGTCACTCCAGTGTTTAAATCGGGCGATCGGTCTGACCTCAACAACTTTCGGCCCATTTCTATACTCTCTGTACTGTCGAAAATCGCGGAGAAGGTCGTCTGCTCGCAGCTCAGCTCTTACCTACTTGACCACCATGTACTGACGCCAATGCAGTATGCTTACCGTCCATGTCACTCGACAGAGGACGCTCTGATCGACGCTGTGGAATGGCTGACAAGGGCTGTCGACAACGGCCATGTCGCGTCGATTACGACGATCGACCTCAGCAAAGCCTTCGACAGTATTGATCATGACGTCCTTCTCAGTAAGCTCGAACAGTGCGGTGTGTCCTCGGAATGGTTTAGAGACTACCTGAGCGGTAGGAGACAGACGGTCAGCGGCGGCTCAATCACTCTACCCCTATCCCATGGGGTGGCCCAGGGATCCCTAGTCGGTCCAATCCTCTTCCTCATTTTCATCAATGACCTACCCAACTTCCTTCCCCACGGCCGCCTTCTATCCTACGCCGACGACACCCAACTCCTTGACTCCGCCACTCCTGATGTCGTCGGTCTTTCTAACTTGAAAGCCCGGGTCGAGGAGTCGATCCAGTGCCTACAAAACTGGTTCCAGTCTAATAGCCTCAAAATGAACCCCACAAAGACAGACTTCATGCTGGTTGGCACCAAACCCTCCCTCAAAAAGACCAACAACTTCCACATTACTACTTCTGGCACAGATATCTACCCATCATCTTCAGTGAAGGTACTGGGTGTACTCCTCGACCAACACCTCACCTGGGAACCCCATATATCCTTAATCGTTCGGCGCTGCAACGCAATCCTCGTGTCCCTCTTCAAAACTCGGCACCATTTCACTCCTGAGGTTCTGAAGCTCCTAGTCCAAGTTCACGTCTTCCCGCACATCCTCTACTGCCTGTCTGTCTGGGGTGGCGCGGCCGAGTGTCACCTAGGTAGAGTGCAGATAATTATCAACTTCGCTGCCAGGCTTGTGAGTGGTACTCGCCGCTGCGACCACATATCCCCCGCCCTTGAAGCACTCGGATGGCAGAGAGTCGCGGAAACTGTTCGCCACCGTGACTGCCTGAACGTGCACAGAGCGCTGCATGTCAGCGAGTCGCCCCACGCTCTCCGTGCTCTATTTGCGACGCGTGCCGAGTCTTCCCAACGCCAGACTCGAGCTGTTTCTGACGGCGTTGGCTCACTCCATCTGCCTCGCGTCCGGCTGACCGCCACTCAGCGGCAGTTTCCGTACCGAGCTGCCGCCGCATGGAACCGACTGCCAGCGGCTGCCGTCCATGCCCGCTCGCGCCGCGCGTTCCTGTGTGCTTTAAATCGCTGATTGACTGTATCGACTGTATCTGCTGATTGTATCACTTTCACTGTGTTGTATGTGTTGGATCATGGGCCATGCTAGCTATGACTAGGTGCAGAATACCCACTATGTGGACGCTCCTTGAAATACATGAACTTGAACTTGAACTTGAAGGTCACGGCGCAAAAAGTAGGTCACGAAATCACGTGACAAAAAAATCAAAACTCCGTGATTGCCAAATTGTTCTTCGACTAATCCTGATCCAAACACAAAAAGAGTTATCAAAATCGCTTTTTTAGTCCCGGAGTTATTGGTCGTCAAAATTAGGCATGCACAGTGAACTTGGGAAAATACGGAAGACCGTATTTTGGAAAAAGTTTTTTTGGGGGTGTCACCATCAATGAATTCCCGCCCTTGAAACCCCCAGTGCACAACTTTTCAAGAAAAATAAAAATGGTCGGACGGCAACGTTTTTTTTTGTTGTCTTACTGTGTTTTTGTGTTGTTGTCTCCCCATGTAAAAATTCAAAAACAAATCATATTTTCGAAGAATGATTTATCCGCCACTATACCAGGACAAAAATCACAACCTGCCGGATCGGTTTTGGGAGGGGCAGAAACATACGTTTGCCTACTGATATTTCGTTTGGGGGGGCCATTGTCCATTTTGCCCAACCGTAGATCCGCCACTGTGAAAAGCACCTGAACTCACCCTCACACTCTAGATCATTGTTTGGACCCCTTTATTATTTAGTTGCTCCCAATTTGTTGTTTTCATCAGATGTGACTTTGACTCGTAAGAGAATGAGTCGACTCAGCTTTGACTCAAGCAGCATCCAGACGACTCAACTTTGACTCAAGCGACATCCATGCGATCTCACTCTGGCTCAACTCAAACCCCTATTTGTATTAAGCGACTCGACTCTGACTCAAGTTGAGCCCATATTTTTTTTGTTAAGCGACTCAACTCTGACTCAAGGCGAGCTCCTATTTTCTTAAGCGACTCGACTCTGACTCAAGTTGATTTGAGTCAGAGTTGAGTCAAATTTGACTCACCGACTCTGAGTCGAGCACAACCCTGCTAGACACCATTCCATAGAGATGTGATCAGTGGAACTAGAGACCATACCATAGTTTTGCGATCAGTGGAGCAAGAGACCATACCATAGAGATGTGATCAGTGGAGCTAGAGACCATTCCATAGAGATGTGATCAGTGAAACTAGACACCATTCCATAGAGATGTGATCATTGAAACTAGAGATCATACCATAGAGGTGTGATCAGTGGAACTAGACACCATTCCATAGAGATGTGATCAGTGGAGCTAGACACCATTCCATAGATATGTGATATTTGGAGCTAGAGACCATTCCATAGAGATGTGATCAGTGGAACTAGACACCATACTATAGAGATGTGACCAGCGAAACTAGAGACCATACCATAGAGGTGTGATCAGTGGAACTAGACACCATTCCATAGAGATGTGATCAGTGGAGCTAGAGACCATTCCATGGAGATGTGATCAGTGAAACTAGAGACCATACCATATAGATGTGATCAGTGGAACAAGAGACCATACCATAGAGATGTGATCAGTGAAACTAGAGATCATACCATAGAGGTGTGATCAGTGGAACTAGACACCATTCCATGGAGATGTGATCAGTGGAGCTAGACACCATTCCATAGATATGTGATATTTGGAGCTAGAGACCATTACATAGAGATGTGATCAGTGGAACTAGACACCATACTATAGAGATGTGATCAGCGAAACTAGAGACCATACCATAGAGGTGTGATCAGTGAAGCTAGACACCATACTATTGAGATGTGATCAGTGGAGCTAGACACTAGAGCCCTTCATGGGACACTTCTTCAGCCCCCATCCCGTTCCAGACCATTCAGCCAGACCCAAACTCGTTCCAATCCGAATTCATAATTGATGGGGCTCCCATTCCCACCCGTTCCAGCATATTTCACTTTTTGTGGTGCTAAAAAATGATATGGTCCAGTGGCGGATCCTGGGGGGGTCACGGGGATCATGACCCTCCCCCCCCCCCTTGGGCCATGGGGGCACCACCGCGCTGTGGGGGCACCACCGCGCTGTGGGGGCACCACCGCGCTGTGGGGGCACCACCGCGCTGTGGGGGCACCACCGCGCTGTGGGGGCACCACCGCGCCGTGGGGGCACCACCGGGCCGTGGGGGCACCACCGGGCCGTGGAGCAGCTCCAAAATAAAGCAAAAAATATGCGCCGCTACGCGGCGCAAATCATTCAGTGTTCTTTGAACCAAGGGCGCCACCGCGCCAGTGTACCAGGGACACCACCGCGCCGGTGAACCAAGGGCACCACCGCGCCGGTGTGCCAGGGGCACCATCGTGACGGTAGGCGGCACTGTGGGGCGAGGGGAGACACCGGGGAACTGTGTCTCCTTGAATCCAGGAGGGAAAACAATGGACTGGTGCCGCCATGAAATCACAAGCATTGGTCACTGAAGAAGAAAAAATCGCGAAATGATGCTAAATTAAAATTGCTAAATTATGGCAAAAAAATGTGCCTTCATGCCTCCCGTCTCTTGGGCTATGAAGGGGCACCAACGTGCCTTATACCAGAGGCAACAACGTATCGAACTCGAGGGGCCCTTGGGCTGATGCATATAGATTATAGAACCTTTCGATTTTGTAGGGCCTAGTTAGCCAGGCAAAAAAAAAAATCCGCGCCGCTACGCGGCGCAAATCAGTGTTCTTTTGCAGTACACAAGGGTCTAATATAGACTGTATACACTGGCGGCCGCAGCGGGGGTTATGGGGGGGTCATGGCCCCACTTTTGACCTTAAATGGGGAGGGCAACATGTCTTTTGACACCGCCTTTTGCTCCAGACATATTTCCTTGTTTTTACCCTGCATGCTGGTTCCAATAGCAAAAATTGGTTCTCCAGCCCGCTCAAAACTTCAAATTTTGGCGCCACTTCGCGGCGCAATAACAGTTTATCGCATGCATAAGATTTACCGTTCGTAAAAAACGGCTTTCAAATAGAGATACCATACCATAGAGATGTGATCAATGGAGCTAGACACCATTCCATAGAGATGTGATCAGTGGAACTAGACACCATTCCATAGAGATGTGATCAGTGGAGCTAGAGACCATACCATAGAGATGTGATCAGTGGAACTAGACACCATTCCATAGAGATGTGATCAGTGGAGCTAGAGACCATACCATAGAGATGTGATCAGTGGAGCTAGACACCATTCCATAGAGATGTGATCAGTGGAGCTAGACACCATTCCATAGAGATGTGATCAGTGGAGCTAGACACCATTCCATAGAGATGTGATCAGTGGAACTAGACACCATTCCATTTAGATATGATCAGTGGAGCTAGAGACCATACCATAGAGATGTGATCAGTGGAACTAGACACCATTCCATATAGATGTGATCAGTGGAGCTAGAGACCATACCATAGAGATGTGATCAGTGGAACTAGACACCATTCCATAGAGATGTGATCAGTGGAGCTAGAGACCATACCATAGAGATGTGATCAGTGGAACTAGACACCATTCCATAGAGATGTGATCAGTGGAGCTAGAGACCATACCATAGAGATGTGATCAGTGGAGCTAAACACCATTCCATAGAGATGAGATTGTAATGAGTCTTGGTTGAGCGTGTGAGTGTATCATGTATCATAGCTCATGCAGCATGCAGCATGCATTAGAAGAGCCCTTTCCCAGCTAGACTTTATTCAACGTAAAAGCAGCCATACTCTGCAACATAAAATAAACTGCGCAGTTACACAAGGGCAATCCGAAGTGCACGACATTCTCCCCCGCTCGGTTTTGTTACATACACAAACGGTTTTGTTACAACGCATAACATAAAGCACATAATTCCCATATATCAGAACACCACTCAGTGCGAAGCTCACATAGCTTAACTTCATGCTCCAAATGAACGGCGCTTACAAAATATAGTCACGTTCGAGATAAACACTGAACATGCCTGAGCGTAGAGCGGGCAGAGCGACGCAACTGCGCATGCTCGGGCGCTGCTGGCGAGGGCTCGGGTCTAGACTGGGTGTGGGTTGAGGCATCGGGGCATCCTTTCATCGACATCGGACCTTGGACGCCTACCAGCCAGCCTTCTCCAGCCCTCCACCGCTTCCGGGTGCGGAACCCTGACCACGTGCGTGTGGCAGGGTTGTAGACCCTTAGATAGGTAGACTTTAGATATTTTTAAGTAGGTAGACTCTTTAGATACAAATTTTTTATTGGCAATAGGCCTCCTCCACGGATTAGGTCCCCTCCAGTCTTGGGAAGTTAATTTGCAGTTGCTAACACGTTCTGTCGTGTGTGGCAAGTTAACGTAAACAGTTAGCCCCTATCCTATCCCTGAGCCACGACGATGGCTACCCCCCCCCCCCCGGACCCCCCCCCCCCCCCCCCCCCCCCCCCCGACCCCCCTCCGGGGTTTCCCGGCGCGCGACCACGTGCCCCCCTGGACGGTCCCCCTCCCAGCCCCCCTCAGAGGCCCCGCCCGCCCCGTTCAGGGGCCTGGCTCTTGCCGGACTCTCCTCCCCCCGACCCTCCCGACCTCCCTCAGGGGTCCCCCCTCCCAGCCCCCTCAGGGGCCCCGCCCGCCCCGTCCAGGGGCCTGGCTCTCGCCGTCCTCCCGTCCCCCCGACCCTCCCGACCCCCCTCAGGAGTCCCCCTCCCAGCCCCCCTCAGGGGCCCCGCCCGCCCCGTCCAGGGGCCTGGCTCTCGCCGTCCTCCCGACCCTCCCGACCCCCCTCAGGGGTCCCGCTCCCGTACCGGCGCGCGCCCCCGATCCCCCGGCTCCCATCAGGAGCCACGCCCTGACCGCCTCGGTGCCTGGCTCCCGCCAGACACCTCTCCACCGGACGGACCGGCTCTCCTCCTCATCCAAAGGCTGGACGGAGTGAGCTTCCGTCACGCGAACCCATTCGCGATCCGCCGACGGCTGGTCACTCTCTGCGGAGAGGTGGCTTTCGCCAAAACCATCCATAACGGCGGCCTGCTGGTACAGACACTGTCTGACCAGCAGACAGAGCGGGTCATAGGCCTAACGTCCTTTCTGGACGCGGCCTGTGAGGTGTCTGCCCCAGACAGGATGAACTCCTGACTGGGGTACATCTACTGCCCCGACGTAAACGGCCTTACCGAGGCCGTGCTCCTGCAGGAGCTTGTGACCCAAGGGGTCACAGAGGTCGTGAGGATGAGGTCCCAGAAGCCGGGACCGAATCCGATGGTCAGGCTCCGGTTCCGGGGGCTTGACCTGCCTGACCAAATTTACTGCGGCTACATCAGAGCCGCAGTAAAAGAGTGGACCCCAGGGCCCCAGCAGTGCTGATACTGCTGGCGCTTCGGGCACCACCAGCGGACCTGCCATGTCCGTCTCCCCACCTGCAGGAAGTCTCCCCACCTCCCCACCGGTGCCGCCGGCTGCTCAGGCAGAGCGCCCCCGCGAGCGGCCGCCAAAGGCAGACCCAGTGTCCTGCCCGTCCTGCCCCTCCCAAGCCAAGTCCCACACGGACTCTGGCCGTGCCCCAGTGGCACCCACGCCCACCCCCGCCGAACATCTGGCGGAGTCCCCAGCCGGGTCCCGGGACTCAGGTCCCCAGACCTCGAGGTCGTCCACGGAGGAAGACTCCGACGACTCGTCCGCAGGCGAGTCGGACACCTCTCTCATCCGAGCCGTCACCCGCCGCGTGACCAGCCACCACACCCAGTCTCGCCCCTCCCGCTCCCCGCCCTCCCGCCGCTCCCTCTCCCCGCCCTCCAGCCGCTCCATCTCCCCGCCCCCCCCCCCCCCGCCGCTCCTTCTCCCCGCCCTCTCGCCCCTCCTCCCCCCCCCCACATTATGTCTTAAATAATAATCCGTTAGTAGCCGCCGTTCAGGAAACCCACTTTATTGACGCCGACTTTAATAATTACACTTTCAAAATATCGGGTTACAGCCTTTATACAAATAACGTAAACGCATCACCGCGCCGAGGCGGCTCGGCTTTGCTTATTTCAAACCAACTTTTGCATCACCAAATCGACCTTCAAACAACCTTAGACGCAGTCGGCGTTAATATTAAAATCGCCCAGCTAGAACTTACTTTAATCTCTATTTATTTTCGTCCGACTGAGGACATAGACATTGATTCCTTTTCCCAGCTTATTACAAATATTAACACCCGTGTCTGATTATGGGCGATTTCAACGCGCATAGTCGGACATGGGGATGCACCCGGGACACCCGCAGAGGCCAAATTATGCTGGACTTACTGGACCGGCATAATTTGGTCTTCCTTAACGATCAGTCACCCACACACATACACCACTCAGGAGGCGAGGTGACCTACAGCGCCATTGATCTCGCCTTCGTCACACCACGCATCGCGTCTCTTTTTACATTTAACGCACAATCTGACGCTCTTTTTAGCGATCATTTCCCAATTCACTTAGAACTGCAAGTCCCTTCAGGACAGACAAATTTTTACTCCCTGCCTAGATGGAACCTTCGCAAAGCCGACTGGTCCTCCTTTCAAAAACACATTGACACTAGTCACCCCGCAGACTCCCAGACCGACATTAACACTTTTTTAAACACTATTCTCACATCAGCTCACCAACACATTCCACACACACGCGCACACACACAACACCACCCGAGGCAGCGTACTGCCCCGTGGTGGAACACAGAATGCCAGAGAGCGGTCGCCCTCCGGAAAAGAGCATTTCGGAAATTCCAAGCTTGTATAACTGCAGAAAACGAACACGAAGTACGGAAAACTCGCTCTCTGGCTAAAACAATCATTGACAAAGCAAAAAGAGAATCTTGGCAGGAATTCTCATCTACCTTTAATCGATTTACCTCCCTCTCAAAAATTTGGACATTAATTAAATCGTTTTCAAATAAAAGACCACCGTCATACAAAATCCCACACTTACAAATACACAACACATCTACACGCTTCCCCTAGAGGTGGCAACACAATTTGCACAACACTACGCTAGCATATCATCAACACAACAATGTACACCAACTTTTACTAACCAACTTAATGATCAATTTCAATCTATTAGCTTTGACTCTAATAACGTAGAAATCTATAACTCTCCTTTTACCAACTCAGAGTTAACGTATGCTATCGGTAAATGTGGTAAAACTTCTGTAGGGCCAGATCAAATTGATTACTCTTTCTTTAAAAACTTGACAGAGACTGGTCTCACCAACTTACTAACAGCCTTCAATACCATGTGGTTTGATGGTACTTTCCCTGAATCTTGGCATAATAGTACGCTAATTCCTATACTTAAACCTCGCAAACCTAAATCTTCTCCCGCTAGCTATCGCACTATTTCTCTAACTAGTTGTGCATGTAAACTATTCGAACGCATGGTTAATGGACGTATCAGGACATACATTGAATCAAATAATTTACTTTCCCCACACCAAAGTGGTTTTAGACCTGGTCGCTCCACTACGGACAATTTAGTTGGTCTTATCGACTCTGTCCAGCGCGGCTTTCCAGGGAGAGAGGTCACAGTTGCCCTCTTTCTTGATTTGAGAGCTACGTTTGAGTCAATAAGACTGCACTTCTAGTAAAGGTCCATAAGGCCGGAATTCGAGGTCGACTCGCTAAATTTACCCAAAGCTTTTTAGAAAATAGAACTTTTAATGTAAGGTGCGGCAACACATATTCTCCAAATCAAAATCAGGACCACGGTGTCCCACAGGGATCGGTCCTCTCCCCGACCCTATTTTTAATTATGATTAACGACATTTTCAGTAATATTAACAAGATCGACAAAGGTCTTAAATTTTAAATGTACGCTGATGACCTGGCGGTGTGGTTCTCGCACCCGAGTGTCGATCAAGCCAGCAAAATGTTACAACTAGTACTCATTGATATAAAGGTATGGTGCGACCAATGGGGTCTGGAAATTTCTCCAAGTAAATCTGCATCTCTAATTTTTTCAAAGAAACCTGCATATGTGGAACCCTACATTCCATTAAAATATAACAATCAAATTATCCCTTTCGTCAAATCATTCAAGTATCTGGGAATAACGCTAGACACACGTCTCTCGTTCATCCCACACTTCAATGATTTAGTGCAGAGATGTACGAGACGAATTAATATTATGAAGTCATTGGCTGGTCGAGAGTGGGGCGCAGATCGTGCCACTCTTCTCCAACTATATACTTCCCTGATACGCCCAGTACTGGACTATAACGCATTCTTATTTGATGACATATGTTCCAAACAAATTAAAAAATTGCAAACTATCCAAAACGCTGCCTTGCGGATCGTGACTGGAGCCTGCCGCACCACCAACACCACTAACTTACACATCGACACAAACATTCCCACACTCTGCCGCCGACGCAAATACACACTACTTAGATTCTACACCAGAGCAAGTTCACACCCCACACGCCCAACATTCCACATCTTAAATCACCCCGCACCCACAAGACGACAAACACTACTACAAAAACGACACCCACTCATCAGTCACAGAATCAGACAAACACTCGCACTATTCAACATTCCACACATCAACACAATGCCAACGCCACCACTCACATCTCACTGGCTCGACACAACACCAGACACACACCGCCTCTTCACACACAACAAAAACACAGTCACGGCGGCAGAGACACACACACTCTTCAACGAACACAAAGCACAACACAACACATACACATACATATACACAGACGGCTCTCGAAGCGACGGCCGAACCGGTGGTGCATTCTACACAAACACAGTTAGCAATAACTTTAGACCCCGACATAAATAGCGTATACACAGCGGAATTGTCATCCATTTTATTAGCATTAATATATGTCAGAAAAGAAAAACTTAAGGAAGTAGTCATTTGCACAGACTCGTCCGCCTCGCTCACGGCCATTTCCTCGATTAGTGACTGTAGAAACCCGATAGTATTTAAAATCAGACAGCTAATCAAGTATTTAAACAGTAAAAACAAAAGTATTAAATTCCTCTGGATCCCAGGACACGCAGGTATCCCGGGAAACGAGGAAGCCGACAGACTTGCGAAATTGAGCCTAGAATTACCTTCAGTAAACCAACTTCCAAGCCCAGTATCAGACGTGTTAAATTATATTAATTCTCAACTTAGCATACTGCGCCAGAGCGAGTGGGACGCCGCTCCGCATTTTCATCTTTATCCAATCAAGCCAAAAGTCCAACATTTGATATCTAGTCACCAGAATTGTAGAGAGAAGGAGGTAATTTTGGCGCGCCTCCGTCTCGGTCATACAAAAATTACTCATTATTATATTATGGAGAATCTCCCGCCACCAAATTGCCAACATTGCCCAGGTTATCCGCGCTACACAATCAAGCACTTACTTCTTACTTGCCCAGTACACAACGATAAACGACAGAACATTATTAATTACACACAACAAAATGGCATCACATTAAATCTTCAAACACTGTTAGGTGATAGTTATCCTGAATTGATAGGTCTCCTCTTAGATTATCTCTACCAAACACGTTTAGCTAATCAAATATAACAGGGGTTTTTGGCCTTGCGCATTTTGGCCCACCGCGCAGGTTTTTTCCCCTTTGCCTTAGACGCTGTTTTTTTTATTATTCAGGACTTTTCGCCCAGCTAAATACACCCCACAACCAGGTCTCGCCGAGGCGCCGGAGCCAGGGAGACTGGCAACAGTCTCCCGTTGTGGCAATGACGGCACCCCCACGGCTCCATCAACACTGACATTGTACAAGTGTATTGTAATAAAAATATGTATGCATGTGTGTCTCGTGTTTGACTTATTTTTTACCTTGAACGAAATACTTAACGTAATGATAGATATTATATTTGACCTTGAACGAAATACTTAACGTAATGTTAGATATTATATTTACTTGAACAATAAATTTTCCGGGTCTACATAAACCGGTTAACGTAATTAATTAACGTAAAATAGCTACCCTATTCCCTTGCTTGCTCGGGTTCCAATAAACCGACTAACGTAACTCTTTGCCTGGCAAATTGCCAGAAGTAATTTCCCCAAACCCGGGAAATGGCTATAGGCCGGTCCGGGTAAATAAAAAAAGCAAAAAAAAAAGCATCGGGGTGTCAATACGGCTGTTTGACAGGTGTGGAATAAGATCTGTTTCTACCATCAGCTTTTCTGTTTTCTGGCAATCTTCGTTTTGCTGGCCCGTCAGGACGTCAGGGCTGGGATCGTAGTCCTGGTTGTCCAGAACCTCGGCACCGGCGGACACACTGGCGGACACACTGGGATCCGGCGGACACACTGTGCCTCGCGGGACGAGGTGTCTGATGCTGACAGTCGTCTCTCTGCCATCTGGCAACCGTACATCTGGCAACCGTACATGTGCGTACTGTGGGCTGGCCTCCAGAAGTTCCACTTCGTCGACGAGTGGGTCATACTTTTGACGCACATGCCTCTTCATCAGAACAACTTCACCAGGCCTTGAAAGCCACGTCGGTACAGAGGTACGGAGGTAGCCGGTCGGTACGGAGGAGCCGGATGTTGATCGTCTCTGGTGCGGAACTGGCGCTGATGCGGAGTTTCGTTAGTTGCCGCCGACAAGAGACTTCTCACTGAATGAAGAGCGTCTGACAGGACCACCTCCCAGTTCTCCACAGGCAGGCCGCGCGACCGGAGAGCCAGCGACACTGCCTTCCATTGCAGCGCTATACTTGGTCATTCCCTCTTGGGTTATATGCGGTCGACCTGCTGCTTGCGATACCTTTTCCGAACAGGAACCACTGATCACATCTCTATGGAATGGTGTCTAGCTTCACTGATCACATCTCTATAGTATGGTCTCTAGTTTCACCTATCACATCTCTATGGAATGGTCTCTAGCTCCACTGCTCACATCTCTATGGTATGGTCTCTAGTTCCACTGATCACATCTCTATGGTATGGTCTCTAGCTCCACTGCTCACATCTCTATGGAATGGTGTCTAGCTCCATAGGCGTAGGAACAGGAGGGACCAGGGGGGGGCACCCCCCCACTTCTTAAAGTGGAGGGGCCAACCATATGTTTTGCCCCCCCCCCCCCGCACACACACACACACACTTTTCTCCGTAAGTTAACCCAGAACTGACGCCCATTGATGGCGAATTACACCTGAGATTGCCCGACGTCCCTGAGGTGTACAGACGGTCCCCTGAGATCGACCGACAGCCCCGAGATCGAGCGAGGGCCCCAGATATCGGCCGAGGGCTCCCTGAAACCGGCCGAGGGCCCCTAACATCGACCGAGGGCCCCTGAGATACACCGCGGGCCCCCTGAGATTGAACGAAGGCCCACTGAATTGCACTGAGGGGCCCCTGAGATGTACCGAGTGTCCCTGAGATCGACAGAGCCCCCCTAAGATCGACCGAGGGCCCCTTGAGATCGAACGAGGGCCCCTGAGATTCACTGAGGGCCCCTAAGATCGACCGAGGGTCCATGAGATCGGCCGAGGGCCTCCGAGCTCGACCGAGTGCACTGAGATTGAACGAGTTTCCATTGAGATGCATCGAAGGCCCCTGAGATACACCGAAGGGCCCCTGAGATACACCGACGGACCCCTGGGATACGCAGAGGGCCCTCTGAGATACACTGAGGGCCCCTGAGATGTACGGAGGTCCCCCTCATATACACTAAGCGCCCACTCAGATCGACCGAGGGCCCCTTGAAGACCCATGAGATCAACTGATGCCCCTGAAATGCTCCGAAGGCCCGTAGGTACACCGAGGGCCCTGACATCCACTGAGGGCCCCTGAGATACACAGAGGGCCCCTTGAGATGCACTGATGACGCTCTGAGATACACCGAGGACCCTTTCCAATCGACCGAGGGCCCCTGACCCCAACTGATAGCCCCGGAGATGCACAGAAGGTCCCCTCTGATACACAGAGTGCTCTCCGAGATGAGCCCAGTGCCCTTTGAGAGGTACGGAGGGCCCCTGAATTACACTGAGGGCCTCCTCAAATCGACCAAGGCCCCCACCACCTTAGATCGACCGATGCCCACTGAGATCGACTGAGGCCCCCTGAGATACAACGATGGCCCCCTGAGATCGGTCGAGGGCCCCGAAGCTCAACCGAGGGCCCCTGAAATGTACCAAAGATCCCTGAGATGCACCGAGTGCCACTGAGATCAACCGAGGGTCTCTGAGATCGACCGAGCATCCCTCAGATCGAGAGGGCCCTCTGAGATCGACTGAGGGCCGCTGATATACACCGAAGGCCGCCTGTGGTGCACCAAGGGCCCCTAAGATCGAACGAGGGCCCCCTGAGATCGAACGAGGGCCCCTGAGATCCCTTGGATTTGTGAATATCAGTGACCTAAGGTCGGGTCAATTTCGTGACCTCCCCATTATTAGTCAATGGGAAAATATTAAAATGCTTTCTATTCCGAGGATACGCATGATATCAGTCTAATTTCTTCTGGATCATGTTATCATAGACCATTCTTGATAACACAGGTGCAATTTTTGTTCAGTGACCCCTACAGAGTCAGCTGAGGTCATCCGAGGTCACCAACAATTTGTTTGGCAATAACTCTCGACATAACGAAAATAGAGAAGGGAGACCGGTACCAATGTGTTTGTCTCGCCGAGACACGTCTCTAAATGTGCAACATGACCTACTTGGGTCACCATTTGACGAAAACCTGAGGAGGTCAATTTTTTTAAAGTTAAGTTTTTTACCTGGTTACTATGAATTTGATTCAAAACACTTTGACGAGACAAACACGATGGTGTCAACATTATTGCCTTATCTTTATTAGGTAAAAAGTTATTTGCGAAACATTGTTAACAGTGTTTCGCAAAGAACTGTTTATCAATAAAGATAAGGCAATAATGTTGACACCATCGTGTTTGTCTCGTCAAGGTGTTTTAATCATATTCATGGTAACCAGGTTAGGACAACTTTTAAAATTTGACCTCTTCAGGTCTACGTCAAGTGGTGACCCAAGTATTTTCGGTTTTTCTCTACGTCCCATAGAAGCCGTGTTGGGAGGGTGGCGTCGACCCCCCCCCCCCCCCGTACGGCAAAGGTTGGCGCCAAAGGTGTCCTCAATGTTGAGCTCAGGTTAATCGTTTAGCCTTCAGAGGTCATCAAAGGTCAAAAGGGCCATTTTTGGCAAAATTTTGCCAAAAATAGCGCTTTTGACCTTTGATGACCTCTGAAGGCTAAACGATTAACCTGAGCTCAACATTGAGGACACCTTTGGCGCCAACCTTTGCCGTACGGGGGGTCGACGCCCCCACCTCAACACGGCTTCTATGGGACGTAGAAGAAAAAAACGAAAATACCGTTCGAAAGCTCGTCTAAAATCATTTTGAAATCACTTCGGTCATTTTTGTGTGTCCCGAAGCTGACAAATCTGACCTTTGATGACCTCTGGTAACCTCAGTATTGATCTGAGCCAAAAATGACCGAAGTGGCTTCAAAATGATTTCGGACGAGCTTTCGAACGGTATTTTAGGTTTTTGTCAACGCCCCATAGGAGCCGTGTGGGTGGGGGCGGGGGGGGGGCGTCGAAACACCCTCCCCGTCCGGCACGACGAAGGTTGTGCCGAGCACCGGCACGGCGCGGGTTAACCCTCGCCCTAGGGGGGCTGACGCCTCCCCCTGAAGTTTTTCTTGAATAACTTTTGACACATGTGACGCATCTTGCTGAAATTTTTAGTAGCTGAGTTTACAAAATCTTACGTAGGCTGTAGAAATTTAATTGAAATTAAGTAAAGAATTTTGGGAAAATATCATGTTTTGATGACGGCATGTTGGTGGAAAAACGATAAATATTTGAAAAATCGTAGAAAACAGAGTTTTAAAGACAATTGCAAACGCAATTTACCAAAGATACAAAATGGCATTCTCTTTAAAATGGCAATCTCGGATTCCCACATTGTGGGATTTGGAGCCCTAAAATAAATAAATAAATATTGTTTTGGAAAAATCCCCACAAAATCAAAATTTTCAAAGATGTTAAAAAAACGGAATATATCTGAGAAAACTGAGTATGGTCAATACTCAAACCAAATTTCAAAGCAATATCTCTATTTTTGACTGAGGGATGGCTTTCTAAGTTAAGAAACTCAGGACGTCATTTTGTTAAAATAACTTTTTTGACTTTTTTGACAAGACACAAACAAATAATTACCTTTTCTGTATTTCTGAGACAAAACTGGTCTAGGAACATGCCTTTTTATTTACATTTATCAATTTCTAATTTTGAGGTTTCCTGACTAGCAAAATCGCTGCTCGGACGTGGTCGTGGTCGTGGTCGGACGTGGTCGAGCCGAGGTCATTTACTTGACCTGGAAGGTCACCCGTTGACCTGAAACCTAAAAATCACATGCTGTTAGATTCTTCTCATGACAGGCACATGCTGGTTCTTACTGCATTGCTCTAAGTTGCTTGGTTCGGAAGTTGGCAGGGGGCCTGTCAGCCCCCTCCCCCCCCCCCCACGTAGGGCGAAGGTGAAAAAGCTCCCGTAGGGCGAGGGTTAGGACGAGTTTGTTTTCATTTGAAAGCATTTGGAATGGTTGCTCAACCTTCAACATGCAAAAAATCAAATCTGATCCAAATGCATTCGAAGCCAAACTTTCCGATAGAAACCGATTCAAACCCAATTGATAGGGATTGAATCATTACCCGGCATTGGCTGGGGTCACAGCCGAACGCCATTGGCTGGGGGGGGACGTTATTCACCCACCCCTGGTTATCTTCCGAAGCAATAACCGCAGCGAGACACGCAAGGCGGCAATCGAAAGCTCTCGATGAGACGCATCCACAGTATACACTAAATTTTAAAAAGTAGGTCACATGTCAGGTCACAGTCAGGTCAAAGATCAAACTTGAGATATTTGAGTTTTTGGGCCATACTTTCCATCCAAAGCCCTAGATTGCGACTATTATCGCACAAAGTGCTCTCAAAGGTAGGTATAATGCATCTCCAGCATAAGCAAAAGTGAAATTGTAAGCAAATGTCAAGGTCGAGGTCAGGCCACACAAGGTCACAGGTCTACGAAAGCCATGAGACACATGTTGTATGGGTTATTCTGCACGTCGAATTCAATTGTATCAGCCATTTTCACAATCTGACACCATATAAGGTCAAGGTCAAGTCATATAAGGTCAAACTTTGACATTTATAAATCTAAATAAAAAGGCATGTTTCTAGACCAGTTTTGTCTCAGTGCTGGCATTTATGTATTTGTATCTGGTCACAAAAAGCCAGAAAATGACATTTTAAAATATGACGTCATGAGTTTCTCATATTTAGGGAGCCATAAGTCAGTCAAAAATAAAGATATTGCTTTGAAATTTGGTTTGGGTCTTTTCCACATGTGGTCTTCAACATATCTTCCGTTTTTTTAATGTTTAAATATTTTGATTTTGAGGGAATTTTTACAACAAAAAAAGCATTTTTGGGTGGTTAAAAATCAAAATGTTCAAAACCCGAGATACCCATTTTTTAGCCCTTGCCATTTGCTATCTTCTGACGTTTTTCGAGTGCATTTTGCTCACAATATGGTATTTATACGGCCTGATAAAGTTTATCTGATTTTTGTGTCAAACTCGTGTGTAGTGACGTCACTAAATTCCCTTTATCTCGAGAAGAAGAAAAATCGACAAAATTGCTTCATGTTTGCACAGAAGACGTAAAATTGATGTAGGAGAAGGTACCTAAAGTTTCTCCCCCCCCCCCCCAGCGGGCCATTTTTGGTGGGAAAACGATAGATGTTTGAGAAAACGTAGAAAATCGAGAGTTGATGCAAATTGCAAATAAAAACGTCAACAGAAAGAAAATAGCATTCTCTTCTCAATGGCCATCTCGGATTTGCGAAATTGTGGGTTTTTGATCCCAAAAATAATATTAAAAAAGTTTTAATTAGCACAAAAACAAACATTTTAAAGATATTTAAAAACCGGAATGTATTTTCGAGAACCAAGTATGGACGATGCCCAAACCAAATTGCAAAGTAATATCTTTATTTTTGACGAACTTATGGCTCCCTAAGTATAAGTAACTCATGAAGTCATGGCGTCCCCCCCCCCCACACCCCCCTTGTCTAGCTCACAAACTAAATGTCCGATTTGGACGCAACATGCGGCGATCGAAAGGTCTCAAGGAGCTTAATTTAACGAATGCTTAATATTTGGTTTTCAAGGTCAAAGGTAAGGATCAAGGTCAGGTCAAAGGTCAAAATCGAGATATTTGAGTATATGGGCTATTCTTTCCATCAAAAGCCTTCGATTGCGACCATGATCACCCACAGCGGTCTCAAAGGTATAATACACATGCACATGAGCTAAAGTGACATTGTTGGTAAAGGTCAAGGTCAGGTCACAAAAGGTCACTATGCGCAAAATATCTACAAAAGCCATGCAACACATTTTGTATGGGTTATTTTATACATATTATTCCATAGTAATAGTCATTTTACCACCTGACTTCATTTACATGAAGTTAGCTTCAAGGTCAGGTCAAGGTCAGGTCACAAAAGGTAAAAATTTGAAATTGATAAATATACATAAAAAGGCATGTTCCTTTGCCAGTTTTGTCTCAGAAATACAGTGTTGGAACTTATTTGTCTTTATCTGGTCATTAAAAGCAAAACAACTTAATTCCAAAATATGACGTCATGAGTTATTCATACTTAGGGAGCCATAAGTCAGTCAAAAATAAAGATATTGCTTTGAAATTTAGTTTGAGTAGTTTCCATGTGGTTCTCCTGCATATATTTTGTTTTTTTTCCAAAATGTTCGACTTTTTTATGATTTGAGGGTATTTTCCCCCAAAAAAAATAGGTAAAAAAATATTTTGGGGTAAAAAATGAAAAAATCCAACAATCTGAGATAGCCATTTTGTGTTCCTTAGCATTTGCTATCTTTGTTTTGCATTCTTCTTAAAAAATGGTCTTTGTACGGCCTGTTAAAATTTTTGCTGATTTTTTTCGTCAAACTCGTGTGTAGTGACGTCACTAAATTTGCTATATCTCAATCAATTTTCAACGAAATTGCTTCATTTCTGCGCGGAAGACGTCGAATTGATGTAGGAGAAGGTAGCCGAAGTTTCGTGTGGATAGCTATGCTCTTTGTTGAGTTATTACGAAAGTCCGTCATGGGGGCGCCCCCCCCCCCCGCCCCAGGCAATGGCGGGTAAGTTGCTTCGGGCGGCCTTCATTAGTAAAAAGCCATCGGATACTATACTGAACAAATGTCACTGAAAACTTGGCGAATGGGTCCGATGAGGAAGTGAATGGTGTAAATTTGACGTGTTTTCCATTGACATTTATTATGGTCTCTCATGTTGTTATTCCGCCGTATGTTTACACATGCTCCTTGGACGGTGGACGGTGGGCCCCCTTAGACAGGGAGACCCCTAAGATAGGGAAGACCCCTGGGTGGCTGGCCACCTCACTTTTTATGACTCCACTGATCACACCTCTATGGAATGGTGTCTACTAATTCCACTGATCACGTTTGCATGGAGTGATAACTGGTATTTTGCCCCACTCACGTGCGACGTCTCTATGGGAGGGTGTCTAGTTCCGCTGATCACGCTCTAAGAACGTGGTGCAGCGTCACCAGAACTGCTATGACGTCATCACGCGTCACCAGAACCAGCTGCTATTCGTCTCCTTGCCATCAACATTTCCAGGCAGCACAGCAGACCATCCACACTTCACCACGCCGACGTTATTTTCAGACTGAAAGGCTAGCAGTGCACGCTTGCATGCGGCGGACAGGGGTGTTAAAAATGATTCAAGCGGCGCCAACCAAATCTGGTATTAGATGAAATCGGCCCCCAGAGACCGATTTTACTGTTTTTGTGTGGTTGAATAAAACAACCTTGTTTAACCTAACCTTATCTGTTGGTTGGATCTGGACTGTTGGTTCCGAATATATCGCTTCACGGACCCCGATTCTGGCCGCCATCTTGGACTTCATATCCATATAACTCAAAAATTCACGGACCGATTTGCAATTTTTTGCGTCAAACGATCCGCTGCTGTGTTGGCTTAAATGTCACACAAAACCACCGCCCTGCTCCGCTTCGTTTCCGAGCTATTTACGCAAAACATGTGGGGGGCACAAAAGTCTGCCCCCCCCCCCCCCCCACACACACCTCCAGTGCGCGTGTGTTCGGCTGAATACCCGCGCCCCGCTGGTGTATTCAGCCGAACAGCGGTGTTCGGCTGAATACTAAATATAGTTCGGCTGGTTCTGTCCCGCTGGGGGGGAGATTCTGCCCCCCCCCCCTCTCGTTATCTTCCGAACCAATAACCGCAGCGAGACGTGCAAGGCGGCAATCGAAATCTCTTAATGAGACGCATCTAAAGCATACGCGAAATTGGCAAAATAAGGTCAAATGTCAGGTCGCTGTCAGGTAAAAGGTCAAAATTGAGGTATTTTAATTTATGGGCCATACTTTCCATTCAAAGCCTTAGATTGCGACTATTATCGCACAAAGTGCTCTCAAAGGTATAATGCATCTCCCGCATAAGCGAAAGTGAAATTGTAAGCAAAGGTCAAGGTCAAAGTCAGGTCACAAAAGGTCACTATTGGCAAGAGGTCTACCAAAGCCATGCGACGCATGTAATATGGGTTATTTTACACGTATAATTCGAAAGTAGCAGCCATTTTCACAACCTGACCCCATATAATGGCCCTCAGGTCAAGGTCAGGCCATAAAAAGTCAAAATTTGAAATTGATTTTTTCAAAATAAAAAAGCCATGTTTCTAGACTAGTTTGGTCTGAGAAATACCGGCCTTCAGTCGTTACTGTCAGCGGTACAGACAATGCCGGCCTTCAGTCGTTACTGTCAGCGGTACAGACAATGCCGGCCTTCAGTCGTTACTGTCAGCGGTACAGACAATGCAGGCCTTCAGTCGTTACTGTCAGCGGTACAGACAATCCCGGCCTTCAGTCGTTACTGTCAGCGGTACAGACAATCCCGGCCTTCAGTCGTTGCTGTCAGCGGTACAGACAATCCCGGCCTTCAGTCGTTACTGTCAGCGGTACAGACAGTCCCGCCCTTCAGTCGTTACTGTCAGCGGTACAGACAATACCGGCCGTCAGCCGTTACTGTCAGCGGTACAGACAATACCGGCCTTCAGTCGTTACAGTCAGCGGTACAGACAATCCCGGCCTCCAGTCGTTACAGTCAGCGGTACAGACAATCCCGGCCTTCAGTCGTTGCTGTCAGCGGTACAGACAATCCCGGCCTCCAGTCGTTACTGTCAGCGGTACAGACAGTCCCGGCCTTCAGTCGTTACTGTCAGCGGTACAGACAATGCCGGCCTTCAGTCGTTACTGTCAGCGTTACAGACAATACCGGCCTTCAGTTGTTACTGTCAGCGGTACAGACAATCCCGGCCTTCAGTCGTTACTGTCAGCGTTACAGACAATCCCGGCCTTCAGTCGTTACTGTCAGCGGTACAGACAATCCCGGCCTTCAGTCGTTACTGTCAGCGGTACAGACAATACCGGCCTTCAGTCGTTACTGTCAGCGGTACAGACAGTCCCGGCCTCCAGTCGTTACTGTCAGCGGTACAGACAATCCCGGCCTTCAGTCGTTACTGTCAGCGGTACAGACAATCCCGGCCTCCAGTCGTTACTGTCAGCGGCAGTGACAGCAGCGAGAACGTTTCAAACGTGGCAGATTCGTAGCCGCAGGCGATGCAGTGCAGTGTCGACTTTTGTAGGCCGTGGAAGAGCCTTGACACAATCGTTAGCACGATGAAACTGCCGCCAGACCGTCTCGGCTGCATCGGTGTCGGAAGAACTGTCGGGGGGCAGCGCGGGAGGCGGTGCTTTAGTTACTACCGCCACGTTCAGGTCGTCATGAGCCATTCCAGCAACCGGATGGCGAACTCGTGCGCGTCGTGCATGCGCATGCCGCTGAATTCCGTGCGGCGCGCCCACAGCTCTGCTCGGAGCCGGTGTGGTGAAACGAACAGGAACTTTCGCGACCAAACGACGCCCAGAAGCTGTGCCTTTGTCAACTTGCCGTGACTTGGCGAGTGGTTATTGATAGCGTGGAGCAATTCGCCATCTGTATGGGTGACGAGGTCTCGTGTATGCGCTAAGACCTGACAAATGACATTCATATAGCAAGTGTTACCAAGATTTTCAAGACCAGTAGCACCGGCAGGAAGAGATCTAGCTGGACATTCGGTGGCGAAGTACTGACGGGCCCGAGAAGGTATTTGCACCCACCGTTGGAAGTCATCTCATTTCTCAAGGCTCCCAGACATGCCTGCTCTAACCCCGATGAGTAGCGGCGTATTCTTGTCATTGTACTCTGACTTGCCGATTTCACAGCTGTCGCTAACCGGCCTACCACTGTTGATAGTGCTGCTGCCGCCCATCGGGTTTCCGGTCTCGCGGTAACAGCTCAACGGCTCGCCGGTCTCGTTGTCTTCGCCCAACGGTGGTACACCGTTGCCATCAGCCGCTACTCCGAGGAGAACTGAGGCTGCGTTCCCGCGCACAATGGCCATAGAGCAACGTTGAAGCAGCCAATCCATTTCCCGAGGGTCGCCCGTCACAGCTGTTAATTTGGCGGCCAGCTCCTTCAGCAGCGATCGGGTGGAAGGTCCGCAGGCTCCAGTGGTTTCGAAGGCTGCAGAAGCGAAGAAGAAGTCACGGTCGGCCAATCCAGTGTACTTCAGACGCTTGACCTTTTCTGCTTCCTTAGCAGCCGGTCCAGCTTCCACGGAAGCCGCCAGAACACGCGAGCTTGCGAAGCTGTTGACGCACGTGGCATCCCATACAAGACATCGGCCCTGTGAAAATGGGTACAGCAATATTCCATCGGGCCGCTTGCCATCACCCCGGTCGAGGCCTTGAGGCTCCAGGAGAGTGGGGACGCCGACAGACTGCAGGGCCCGCCTGACAATGTCATTCAGCGCTGTGTGCCGTGGTAGTCTACCTGCACTAAAACGGCGTGTTAGGGCGGCATAGTAACCTTTACTGACTGCCGGCGTTCCGCACCTACAGAGGTACTGACTGGAAACTTCGACACCAACTCTCAGGGAGACGGCAATGTGGACGGTCTGATTGTCAAGGTGGGTGCCGAGACTCGCAGAGGGCAGTGCTCGCAGCCATGCGCCGCTCTCAGAAGTAGCTGCACCTAGGAGCCGGGCTCTGCCAAACTGGTTGGAGTTCAGCAGTAAGGACTCTCTCTCTTGCATTCGCTAGAGTAGAGTCCCAGGGCCTCTGCCAGCTGCAAGCTTCGTCCTTGGGAACTTCCTTATCACCGCCCATCTTTTGCCACTCGGAAACGGCTTTCTCAAGCTCGTCGGAGACCAGTCCGCCGAAGGAAGGAGGCAGTACGCGGGACAGCAGCTGACGACAGCGTTGGAGAGAAGCAATAAAGCTCGAAAGAGCAACGTCTGCTGTCCGTCGAAGACCGAGCCCGCCGAGTCTAGTGGGTAGCACAGCCTGTTCCCAACTTGACTCTTCGAATCGGACGTTCGTCAGGTCCGTCACACCCTGCTTCAGAACGCTGTCGAGTGCAGTCAGTTTGTCCTCTTGTTGATAGATTGGGGCAGCCCTCAGCAAATACTGAAGTCTCGGCAGCCAAATTGAGCTTTTAAGGAGAAACAACGCTGTATGTGCGTCCATGTGACTGAGACGGGTTATCATCCGTTCCAGATCTTCTTTCTTCTCCGCCAGAACACTTTTTGCTGCTGCTTCCGATAGAGGTGCACCTAATAGAGTATGGCGGGCCTCTGACAGGGCTGAAGCTCCTGGGAGAAGCTGTTGCACCTTAGCAACGCTCAGGGCTCCTCCGGCGCTGACCGGGGTGATGATCTTACATTTGTCGGGGTTTATCATGAGACCAATTTCGGCCATGGCGGGATAATCTTTGCAAGGCTAGCGCACACCTCGTCTGCCTGTCCACCCAATGTTCCATCGTCTAAAAACCAGACATTCAGCGCTGTCGTGATGGTGCTTACGATAGGATGTATTGCCAATGAAAAGACTGCCGGACCGACCAGATCCCCCTGTTGGAGCCCAGTAGCCGACTCGATTTGAGAAGTCCTGTGGTAGAGCGGCGAGGGCTCCGAGTATGCTTGCCACATCAGGGGGTAGAGGGAAGGGCGTGTGCTCGCACTTGCCGAAGAAAGGTATCCCGACGCACACTGTTAAAAGCATTTCGCAAGTCGACCTTCAGAATTACTTGATCCTGACTGAGAGCATGTCCATATTGGCGTGTGGCATGAGCTGCCACTTCGCATCCTCCAGGCGTGCCATACCCTAGTTGCACCGGTCGGAAAACATCACCAAGTTCGCTACCGAGCGGTCGCAGTGCTACCTTGGTTGCTACCCTTCTGTGCGTAGAGCCGATGGCGATAGGCCTTATTCCGCCGTCCTGCTTCCTTAAAGCCATTAGTGATGCAGCATAGAAAGAATCACGAACATTGAGCGGAATTTTGCCTTGAAGTGCGAGATTAACAAGTCGGGTAAGTTCAGCGATAAGCCTCGTGCCTGAGCCTCGCCTGAAGATCGGCCGGTCAAATATTTAAGGTGTGCCGGTCTCAGACCGTCGAGACCCGCACCGGAACCGGCGTTAAACGACGCTATCGCCGCCACCACATCTGCTTCTGTGACCTCCCAAGGTTGAGTGCCGCTGTCAGGGTTAGCAGGCATGCCCAACTTGTCAGGAGCAGCTGGGTGTTTGGCTTTAAGATTTTCCATAACTTCTGCGGAATCATGGGCTATATCGTTGGAGGACGACAGAAGGCGCATGGCACCCCGCACGTCGCCATCAGACAGTATCAGGAAGACACTTTTCTTCAGCCTTTCCATCGAAGCTATCGAAGGTTTGGTTCGAAGGTTTGGCCTTTGTTCGCTGCTGCTACTCTGTTCCGCGGTTTAGCGGTGTGAAATCCGTCACCGCTCTTGTTGTCTAGCTCCACTTTTAGTGCCAAAGTTTCTAAAGGGGAAGCCGTCTTCACCGATTCTGTCGTTTCAATGAAGAAGGAGATTTGCCGCTTTATTTTAGCCGTGAGGGAAACGTCGTTTGTGGCCTCTAAATTTGTATGCAGACTGAGCGCAGCGTATGGGAAAACTAGAAGGTTTATCCAGGCTGTTAATGTTCCGCAATCAAGGTAGCAACCAAGGTAGCAGGGCTCAGTCCTGGGCCCATTGCTTTTTATAATATTTGTGAATGCAATTGAGAACAGTATAGACAGCAAAGTCTTGAAATTTGCAGACGATCTAAAAGTTGTCAGGATTATTAGAGGAAAACATGATCAGGATGTTTTTCAATCAGATCTGGACAAGCTAGTTGAGTGGTCTGAAGCATGGCAGATGAAATTCAATTTGAGTAAATGTAAGATTATGCACGCTGGACGGGTTAGCAGTAAACATAGGTATGAAATGGGTGGGCAGAAAATGGAGCAGATTGAAAAGGAAAGAGATTTAGGTGTCGTGGTAAACAATAGACTATCAGCGTCAGACCAGGTTGTAGAAGCTAGGAAAAAAGCACTTAGAATGCTAGGGGCCATTAACAGAAATGTTTCCTACAAGAGTGAAAAGGTAATAACAAAACTGTATTGTGCATACGTTAGACCACATTTGGAGTATTGTGTACAAGCCTGGTCTCCAACATATGAGAAAGATTGCTGGTTGTTAGAAAGAGTTCAAAAAAGGGCAACAAAAATGGTTAATTGTCTTGGTAGTTTACCTTATGAAGATAGATTAAAGAAATTGGGTATGTTTCCACTTAGATATAGAAGGCTAAGAGGAGATCTAATTGAAGTCTTCAAATTTGTAAATAGTCAGCATTCTGGATATTTAAAGGGTATGTTTGAGTTCAATAGGGAAAATCGAGGTAGAGGTCATCAGCATAAACTCATTATGAAACAAAGTAGGACTAGGCTACGACAGTCATTTTTCAGTAGAAGGGTTGTAGGACATTGGAATATGCTACCAGGGGATGTCGCTGATGCAGTGACACTTGCTTCCTTCAAAATTAGATTAGATAAATACTTTACAGAGAAGGGATTAGTTCATAAATACTCGTGGGATTAGCCTTCTTTTATGCAGGTAGAGTAAGGTGATTTGAAGGGGCGAGACTGGTGGAGGGGGGTGGGGGTGGGTGTGGGTGGGGTGGGGTGCAACCTCGGATGGGCCCAAGAGGCTCTTTGTTGCACTTTTCTTTTATGTCTTTATGTCTTTATTTAAGGGCTTTCTTCATGGTAGCCGTCAAAGCTTCAGCTGCAGCAGTCCTGGCCCCTTTTTGGACTCGCCGGATTACAGGGCGTGTGCGCCTTAGAAAGGCCAGCGTTGAAGCCAGATTGACGGGCTCCGGTTGATCCCAGTACATCCATGGGGGATGTACTGGGAGGGGAGATCGAGAGGGTCTGGGAGGTCTGGCTATCTGTGGTCAAGAAGCTGGGAGCAGGGATGATGCCGCCGGTACATTCTGGACAATCCCAACAGTTTAGAGTGCCCGCCTGCGATCTTGATATGCGTACGCAGGACAAGTGCCAGTGGTGACCACATGAGTTGCACTTAATTAGGCGTCTGCGCTTATTAATGAGACGGCATCGCGGACATCTGAGAGAACTCGGCGGCCCCGTGGCTCCTATTCCCAGTTCCATGCGTGAGTGAGAATCTTGACTCGAGGGCAGGGCGGTTGAGGGTTGCTGACACCCGTGATGTCTTCCCGGCGAAACGACGGTGGGTTGTATGGATACGTAGGAGGCAGCACAGGTCGAGCTGCCGGGTCTTGGATTCAGTTCAACATCTCCCGCTAGTAACAGGAACAGCCAAAGATACATGTTCCACCGCCTAACAGTATCGCGCCGCACCAAATGTAATCGGGTCTTAATCGCTGCGAATTCCAACAAAGGCTGGTAAGTTACCAATGGCTTCCCCTGGAGAAAGTTGTTGTCCGGTTTCAAATTGGGCCTACTTCGCAGCAGAAAAAAACACGGAAAATACGAACAGCACTGATGCGATCCGAAATGACATTTTGCCAGTACAGAAACAAGTGCCAGGATGGATATTCGGACGGTTTGTACGTTGTTTTCGTAGAATTCCACTTCGCGTTTACTTTTCTCTCTAAATGTTGACTTCTTCTTTATTGG